>CANSZD010002329.1:0-108717 GCA_947648045.1 Beta corolliflora
TTTGTCGGAATTAAAGTTTCGATTTTTGATTGATAATTTATAAACTTATATGAAATAAATTTTTATTGTTGTACTTGACTAAATCTTTCTAGGCTAAAAAAGAAATTATAAATTTTTCAAATGATTTTGAGAAGAAACTATATCTATGTTTATCTAAGAGTTAGTTTTGATTGACTTAAAGCCACTTGAATAAATTACTAGCTCATGTTACTGACGTCCTTCAGCGAGTTCCATCAAAGATATTTAGAGCCTCCCAGCCCTTTTTGTTTTACACATAAAAGCTGCTTACTTTAGGCACCCGTCGTTAGCTCTCGAAGTAGCATGTAGGTTTTCCCGAAGAAGAACTCTAAATACTTCAATTCTACCATTGGCAGTAACAACATGTATCGGATTTCTTTCATCTTCATCACGAGAATAAAAGCATACAGGATTTCATATCTCCAATAATCTCTAAGTAAAATATACATGTCAGAGACTTGCGAAACATGTAATGGATGATGTCATGTAGCGGCGTAATTTTCGAGTGACGCATCGATCGGGCCAAATGGATCTTCTAGGAGCAAGTTGGCTAAGGAGTGGTCCATGCGATAAGTCTTTGCGTCATAGAGCCTCGTCCAACTTGCGAGTTTACGTCCATGTTTCTCGTGTGGAGGTTGATAGCGAAAATGTGAAATAACATGAGGGAATTTCTTACGCGATCTCATCACTTATGATCGCTTAACATGGAATCGCCTTTCGAGATAATTTCTTAGCTTCCATGCCACATCGTGTTTGGGAAGGAGACTAGAGGAAGGAAATGGAGGGAAGGGAAACAAGAGAAATAATATTTTAATGATATCTAATTGTGATAGTATGCTTTGCATATATATGTTTTCTAGTTGTTAATGATAGATATCTCATTGCTCCTGATGCACATAAATTAACACACATTGACATTTGGTAGGTTTTCCATACAAAAGGAAATAGAATGTCACGTGGCACAAACAAAATGATATATAGATAAAGTAATAGTGAGTACGGTTTTATCGTTTTCAATGGCTTCTTATTTATTTATTTATGTTTTTGGGTACATTAGTAGTAGCCTTAGGTATCTTGGGAGTTAATTGTTTGTGTCTTCACTGGCATTCATAATAGTGTGAGTATGGCTTGAGAACTTCCTCGAACCTTCCCTCCACCTTATATGTTCATGATGTATGTCCACCTTGGCATGTTCCAACCACGGCCACGGCGAGGTTCTTCATAAGCCACGGCGAGGTGAAGCGCGATCTTGCCACCGCCATCTATGGTTAAGCGACTCCCTTTGTCATCGGGGTCGGAGCTACTATCGCTCTTGGGTTCAATTGAAACCCACTTGATATATGTATGGTGCAATATATGTACAATATATGTGCAATATATATACAATATATGTGCAATATAAACATAATTATCTAATATTTGTCGGAATTTAAAGTTTTTGATTTTTCAATTGATAATTTATAAACTTATATGAAATAATATTTTTTTGTTGTACTTCAAGCTTAATCTTTCTAGGCCAAAAAAATTATTTATAAATTTGTTTACATGATTTTTAGAAGTAACTATATTTATGTTTATCTAAGAGTTAGTTTTGATTGACTTAAACCCACTTGAATAAATTGCTAGTCTGCGCCATTGACCGTCATCGGCGAGTTCCATCAAGATTTTTAGAGCCTCCAATGCTGTTTTTTACGCATAAATGCACAACACTTTAGCCACCCGTCGTTAGCTCCCATGTATCAAGTTGGTTTTCCCGAAGAAGCACTCTAAGTACTTCAATTCAATCATTGGCAAACAACAACATGTATCGATTTCTTTCATCTTCATCAAGAGAATAAAACATTCCAGGTTTCGTAACTACAATAGTCTCCGTAAAAATATACATGTCCAAGACTTGCAGAAACATGTAATAGTGATGTCGTGTTGCGGCGTGATTTTTCGATGATGCATCGATCGAGGACGAATGGATCTTCTAGGAGCAACTTGGCCAAGGAGTGGTCTTCTCCGATAAATGCTGCATCATAGAGCCTTGTAACTGCTGAGTTTACGTCCATGTTTCTCGTGTGGAGGTTGATAGCGAAAATGTGAAATAACATGAGGAGATTTCTTACGCGATCTCATCTGCTTATGATGCAAAACTTGAATCGCCTTTTCAGATAATTTCTTAACCTCTATCCAACACTGTGTTTGGGAAGGAGAGTAGGAAGGAAATGGAGGGAAGGAGAAGTAAGAGAAACAATATTTTAATGATATCTAACCTGCGATGATTGTACTTTGCATATATACGTTTTCTTGGTGTTAATGATAGATATCTCACCTGCTCACGATGCACATAATGTAACACACATTGACATTTGGTAGGTTTTCACACACAAAACAGAAATAGATAGTCTGTGGCACAAACAAAATGATATATAGCTAAAGTAATAGTGGTACGGTTTCATCGGTATTCAATGGCCTCTTATTTATTTATGTTTTTGGGTACACTAGTAGTAGCCTTAGGTATCTTGGGAGTTAATTATTTGTGTGTCTTCCACAAGCATTCATAATAGTTTGAGTATGGGTTGATAACTTCCTCGAACCTTCCCTCCACCTTATATGTTCAACAATATATGTCCACCTTGCCATGTTCCAACCACAGCCACGGCGAGGTTCTTCACAAGCCACGGCGAGGTGAAATCTTGCCACCGCCATCTTTACATTTATGCAGCTCACTGTCATCAGGGGCAGAGCTACTATCACACTACTGGGTTCAATTGAAACCCACTTGATATATGTATGGTGCAATATATGTACAATATATGTGCAATATAAACATAATTATTAAATATTTATTCGAATTTAAAGTTTTTGATTTCTCAATTGATAATTTATAAACTTATATGAAATAATATTTTTTTGTTGCACTTCAAGCTTAATCTTACTAGGCCAAAAAAATTATTTATAAATTTATTTTAATGATTTTGAGAAGTAACAATATTTATGTTTATCTAAGAGTTAGTTTTGATTGACTTAAACCCACTTGAATAAATTGCTAGTTGTGCCATTGACCGTCATCGGCGAGTTCCATCAAGATTTTTAGAGCCTCCAACTACCTGTTTTTTACGCATAAATGCACAACACTTTAGCCACCCGTCGTTAGCTCCCAAGTAGCATGTCAGTTTTCCCAAAGAAGCATTCTAAGTACTTCAATTCTACCATTGACAGCAACAACATGTATCGGATTTCATTCATCTTCATCACGAGAATAAAACATACCAGGTTTCATACCTACAATAGTCTCCGTAAAATATACATGTCCAAGACTTGCAGAAACATGTAATGGTGATGTCGTGTAGCGACGTGATTTTTCGATGATGCATCGATAGAGGACGAATGGATCTTCTAGGAGCAACTTGGCCAAGGAGTGGTGTTCTCAGATAAGTCTTTGCATCATAGAGCCATGTAGCCGCTGAGTTTACGTCCATGTTTCTCGTGTGAAGGTTGATAGCGAAAATGTGAAATAACATGAGGAGATTTCTTACGCGATCTCATACGCTATGATGCAAAACTTGAATCGCCTTTTCAGATAATTTCTTAACCTCTATGCTACACTGTGTTTGGGAAGGAGACTAGGAAGGAAATGGAGGGCAGGGGAAGAAAGAGAAACAATATTTTAATGATATCTATCCTGCGATGACAGTGCTGCATATATATGTTTTCTAGGTGTTAATGATAGATATTTCACCTGCTCATGATGCACATAACGTAACACGCATTGACATTTGGTAGGTTTTCACACACAAAACAGAAATAGAATGTCTATGGCACAAACAAAATGATATATAGCTAAAGTAATAGTGGTACGATTTTATCGGTATTCAATAACCTCTTATTTATTTATGTTTTTGGGTACATTAGTAGTAGCCTTAGGTATCTTGGGAGTTAATTGTTTTTGTGTCTTCCACAAGCATTCATAATAGTGTGAGTATGGCTTGAGAACTTCATCGAACCTTCCCTCCACCTTATATGTTCAACAATGTATGTCCACCTTGGCATGTTCCAACCACAGCCACGGCGAGGTTCTTCACAAGCCACGGCGAGGTGAAACGCAGTCATGCCACCGCCATCTTTACAGTTAAGAAGCTCACTGTCATCAGGGTCGGAGCTACTATCACACTACTGGGTTCAATTGAAACCCACTTGATATATGTATGGTGCAATATATGTACAATATATGTGCAATATATGTACAATATATGTGCAATATAAACATAATTATCTAATATTTGTCGGAATTTAAAGTTTTTGATTTTTCAATTGATAATTTATAAACTTATATGAAATAAATTTTTATTGTTGTACTTCAAGCTTAATCTTTCTTGGCCAAAAAAAGAATTTATAAATTTGTTTAAATGATTTTGAGAAGTAACTTTATTTATGTTTATCTAAGAGTTAGTCTTGATTGACTTAAACCCACTTGAATAAATTGCTAGCTCCGTCATTGACCGTCATCGGCGAGTTCCATCAAGATTTTTAGAGCCTCCAACTGCCTGTTTTTTACGCATAAATGCACAACACTTTAGCCACAAATCGTTAGCTCCCAAGTAGCATATTGGTTTTCCCGAATAAGCACTCAAAGTACTTCAATTCTACCATTGACAGCAACAACATGTATCGGATTTCTTTCATCTTCATCACGAGAATAAAATATACCAGGTTTAGTACCTACAATAGTCTCTGTAAAATATACATGTCCAAGACTTGCAGAAACATGTAGTGGTGGTGTCGTGTAGCGGCGTGATTTTCGATGATGCATCGATCGAGGACGAATGGATCTTCTAGGAGCAAGTTGGCCAAGGAGTGGTCTTCTCCGATAAGTGCTGCATCATAGAGCCTTGTAACTGCTGAGTTTACGTCCATGTTTCTCGTGTGAATGTTGATAGCGAAAATGTGAAATAACATGAGGAGATTTCTTCTAGGAGGGAAGGGGAAGCAAGAGAAACAATATTTTAATGATATCTAGCCTGCGATGATTGTGCAGCATATATATGTTTTCTAGGTGTTAATGATAGATATCTCACCTGCTCACGATGCACATAAAGTAACACGCATTGACATTTGGTAGGTTTTCACACACAAAACAGAAATAGAATGTCTGTGGCACAAACAAAATGATATATAACTAAAGTAATAGTGGTACGGTTTTATCGGTATTCAATGGCCTCTTATTTATGTTTTTGGGTACATTAGTAGTAGCCTTAGGTATCTTGGGAGTTAATTGTTTGTGTCTTCCACAAGCATTCATAATAATGTGAGTATGGCTTGAGAACTTCCTCGAACCTCCCCTCCACATTATATGTTCAACAATGTGTACAGCCACGGCGAGGTTCTTCACAAGCCACGGCGAGGTATAACGCATTCTTGCCACCGCCATCTTTACATTTAAGCAGCTCACTGTCATCAGGGTCGGAGCAACTATCACACTACTTGGTTCAATTGAAACCCACTTGATATATGTATGGTGTAATATATGTACAATATATGTGCAATATATGTGCAATATAAACATAATTATCTAATATTTATCAGAATTTAAAGTTTTTGATTTTTCATTTGATAGTTTATAAACTTATATTAAATAATTTTTTTTTGTTGTACTTCAAGCTTAATCTTTCTAGGCCAAAAAAGTATTCATAAATTTGTTAAATGATTTTGAGAAATAACTATATTTATGTTTATATAAGAGTTAGTTTTGATTAACTTAAACCCACTTGAATAAATTGCTAGCTCCGCCATTGACCGTCATCGGCGAGTTCCATCAAGATTTTTAGAGCCTCCAACTGCCTGTTTTTTACGCATAAATGCACAACACTTTAGCCACCCGTCGTTAGCTCCCAAGTAGCATGTTGGTTTTCCCGAAGAAGCACTCTAAGTACTTCAATTCTACCATTGACATCAACAACATGTATCGGATTTCTTTCATATGTATCACGAGAATAAAACATACCAGGTTTCGTACCTACAATAGTCTTCGTACAATATACATGTCCAAGATTTGCAAAAACATGTAATGGTGATATCGTGTAGCGGCGTGATTTTCGATGATGCATCGATCGATGACGAATGGACCTTCTAGGAGCAAGTTGGTCAAGGAGTGGTCTTCTCCGATAAGTCTTTGCATCATAGAGCCTTGTAATCGCCGAGTTTACGTCCATGTTTCTCGTGTGGAGGTTGATAGCGAAAATGTGAAATAACATGAGGACATTTCTTACGCGATCTCATCTGCTTATGATACAAAACTTGAATCGCTTTTTCAGATAATTTCTTAATCTCAATGCTACATTGTATTTGGGAAGGAGACTAGGAAGGAAATGGAGAGAAGGGGAAGCAAGAGAAACAATATTTTATTGATATCTAACCTGCGATGACTGTGCTGCATATATATGTTTTCAAGGTGTTAATGATAGATATCTCACCTGCTCACGATGCACATAAAGTAACACGCATTGATATTTGGTAGGTTTTCACACACAAAATAGAAATAGAATGTCTGTGGCACAAACAAAATGATATATAGCTAAAGTAATAGTGGTACGGTTTTATCGGTATTCAATGGCCTATTATTTATTTATGTTTTTGGATACAATAGTAGTAGCCTTAGGTATCTTGGGAGTTAAATGTTTGTGTCTTCCACAAGCATTCATAATAGTGTGAGTATGGTTTGAGAACTTCCTCGAACCTTCCCTCCACCTTATATGTTCAACAATGTATGTCCAACTTGGCATGTTCCAACCACAGCCACGGCGAGGTTCTTCACAAGCCACGACGAGGTGAAACGCAGTCTTGCCACCGCCATCTTTACATTTAAGCAGCTCACTATCATCAGGGTCGGATCTACTATCACACTATTGGGTTCAATTGAAACCCACTTGATCTATGTATGGTGCAATATATGTATAATATATGTGCAATATATGTGCAATATAAACATAATTATCAAATATTTGTCGGAATTTAAAGTTTTTGATTTTTAAATTGATAATTTATAAACTTATATGAAATAAATTTTTAGTGTTATCCTTCAAGCTTAATCTTTTTAGGCCAAAAAAGTATTTATAAATTTGGTGAAATGATTTTGAGAAGTAACTATATTTATGTTTATCTAAGAGTTAGTTATGATTGACTTAAACCCACTTGAAAAAATTGCTAGCTCCGCCATTGACCGTCATCGGCGAGTTCCATCATGATTTTTAGAGCCTTCCACTGCCTGTTTTTTACGCATAAATGCACAACACTTTAGCCACCCGTCGTGAGCTCCGAAGTAGCATGTCGATTTTTCCAAAGAAGCACTCTAAGTACTTCAGTTCTACCATTAACAGCAGCAACATGTATCGGATTTCTTTCATCTTCATCACGAGCATAAAACATACCAGGTTTCTTACCTACAATAGTCTCCGTAAAATATACATGTCCGAGACTTGCAGAAGCATGTAATGATGATGTCGTGTAGCGGCGTGATTTTTTTATGATGCATCGATCGAGGACGGATGGATCTTCAAGGAGCAAGTTGGCAAGGAGTGATCTTCACCAATAAGTGATGCATCATAGAGCCTTGTAACTGCTGAGTTTACGTCTATGTTTCTCGTGTGGAGGTTGATAGCGAAAATGTGAAATAACATGAGGAGCTTTCTTACGCGATCTCATCTGCTTATGATGCAAAACTTGAATCGCCTTTTAGATAATTTCTTAACCTCTATGTTACACTTTGCTTGGGTAGGAAACTAGGAAGGAAATGGAGGGAAGGGGAAGCAAGAGAAACAATATTTTAATAATATCTAACCTGCGATGGATGTGCTGCATATATATGTTTTCTAGGTGTTAATAATAGATATCTCACCTGCTCACGATGCACATAAAGTAACACGCATTGACATTTGGTAGGTTTTCACACACAAAACAGAAATAGAATGTCTGTGGCACAAACAAAATGATATATAGCTAAAGTAATAGTGGTACAGGTTTATCGGTATTCAATGGCCTCTTATTTATGTTTTTGGGTACATTAGTAGTAGCCTTAGGTATCTTGGTAGTTAATTGTTTGTGTCTTCCACAAGCATTCATAATAGTGTGAGTATGGCTTGAGAACTTCCTCGAACCTTCCCTCCACCTTGTATGTTCAACAATATATGTCCACCTTGGCATGTTCCAACCACAACCACGACGAGGTTCTTCACAAGCCACGTCGAGGTGAAACGCATGGTCTTGCCCTTTGCCATCTTTCTGGTTAAGCAACTCACTTTGTCATCGGGGGTCGAACTATTATCACTTTACTAGGTTCTATTGAAACCCACTTGATGTATGGTGCAATATATGTACAATATATGTGCAATATATGTACAATATATGTGCAATATATGTACTATATATATACAATATATGTTTTATTTTCAAAGGTAAGATGAATGGGACTCACTAGAGGGGGATAAGGGGAAATCCTCAAGTGAGTCCCACGAGGTTTGATCCCTTTACCTCAGGGATATGAGGTGGGAATCGATGACACTACTCCACCACCTCAACCTCATATGTACAATATATGTGCAATATAAACATAATTATCTAATATTTGTCGGAATTTAAAGTTTTTGATTTTTCAATTGATAATTTATAAACTTATATGAAATAAATTTTTAGTGTTATACTTCAAGCTTAATCATTTTAGGCCAAAAAAGTATCTATAAATTTGTTTAAATGATTTTGAGAAGTAACTATATTTATGTTTATCTAAGAGTTAGTTTTGATTGACTTAAACCCACTTGAATAAATTGCTAGCTCCACCATTGACCGTCATCAGCGAGTTCCGTCATGATTTTTAGAGCTTCCAACTGCCTGTTTTTTACGCATAAATGCACAACACTTTAGCCACCCGTCGTTAGCTCCCAAGTAGCATGTCGATTTTTCCGAAGAAGCACTCTAAGTACTTCAATTCTACCATTGACAGCAGCAACATGTATCAGATTTCTTTCATCTTCATCACGGGCATAAAACATACCAGGTTTCGTACCTACAATAGTCTCCGTAAAATATACATGTCCAAGACTTGCAGAAACATGTAATGATGATGTCGTGTAGCGGCGTGATTTTTTGATGATGCATCGATCGAGGACGAATGGATCTTCTAGGAGCAAGTTGGCCAAGGAGTGGTCTTCTCCGATAAGTGCTGCATCATAGAGCCTTGTAACTGCTGAGTTTACATCCATGTTTCTCGTGTGGAGGTTGATAGCGAAAATGTGAAATAACATGAGGAGCTTTCTTACGCGATCTCATCTGTTTATGATGCAAAACTTGAATCGCCTTTTCAGATAATTTCTTAACCTCTATGTTACACTGTGTTTGGGTAGGAAACTAGGAAGGAAATGGAGGGAAGGGGAAGCAAGAGAAACAATATTAATGATATCTAACCCGCGATGACTGTGCTGCATATATATGTTTTCTAGGTGTTAATGATAGATATCTCACCTGCTCATGATGCACATAAAGTAACACACATTGACATTTGGTAGGTTTTCACACACAAAACAGACAGGGTCGTTCCTGACAATTTTTGGGCCTTAGGCGAAACTAGAGATAAGGGCCTCTTACACAAAGAGGCATATTATTAAATTCATACTAACTTTGAATTTTTTGTCGTTCCATATTCCTTTCTTCGTTGTTTTGAATTATTCGTATCACTTCCATTTTTTTGAAATATTTTCTCTGTGATTTTATTCTAATATCATGTACCTTTAAACAACTACCCTAAATTTGTGTGTCACTTATTATGTGTACAACCAGAAAAATGGAATAAGTATGTATTTAAAGGAAAAATAAGCAAGTTATTAATTAAAAGAATATCCCTCCGTCCCATATATTAACAAATTATTCGTACGCACGGTGTCTGATATGTCACATTTATATATAGTTTTTAGATGCATTTTGATTGCATTTAGAACTCCTTTTAGAGCATTTAGGTGCATAATGGCATGAATTACGTAAGTTGTGCTCTACTACTCCCCGTTTGCGTGTTTCGATGATTTTCAGGTTATTTTGATGCAAATTGATTATGATTATCTAAGATCAAGCCTATTAATCATTGAGGATGAAGATAGATTGCACAAGGATCACAACGCATCCGTTTGGGACAATTTCGAGTTAGAATGAAGCAAAGAGTTAGTGAAAGAAGTGCCAAAACTGACACCTGTTCACTATTTTGAACATAACTTTTGATAGAAAATTTATAATCATAGTTGGGTTGGAAACTAGACTTTAAGGGCTTTCCAATGATAGGTCACACGTCCCAAACGGACTTCGGTTTGAGAGATACGACCTTCGCAATTTGACGCAAAATCGCAGTTTTCCCGCCCGGTCGACCGGGCGGTTTCGCCCGACCGGGCTAGACGAGAACTCCTTCAGCATACAAGCCAAACAGCCCGGCCAACTGGGCGAGAAAGAGGCCAAATTTGCTTATGCGCCCGACCGGGCGGCCTTGCCCAGTTGACCGGGCGAAATTGTTCCTTTGCTCGTTAGTTCAAGACGTCGCCCAACCGGGCGGTTTGGTTCGGTCGACCAGGCGGTTTTTCGGGAATGTTAATTTTGCCTTTTTAAGCCGGTTTTGTAAAAACTATAAATAGGTTTTTAGTATTTTCGATTAGCCCATCTATTATTCTTCGTTTTTAGGTTTAAAACACTTAGTTTTCTCTCTCTACTTTTGTATTAACTCTTTGCTTTGAAGATTATAAAGATCGTTGATTTAGTTGCCATTACTCTTCAATCATTCGGTATTCTTCTTTACTTTGTTTACTTTGATGAATTCTTCTATTTGCATTATGTTTGTTGTGTTTATTATTATCATGAGTGACTAGTCTTTTCTAGGGCTTAGTGAGGGAAGCCATGCTTATACCTATTTGATTGTGGTGTAAAGTTCTTCGATATTTGGGTTGAATTAGAGTAATTCCTGTTGATTTATTATAATTAGTTATTTCATGTAATTGCTCAATATCATGAGTTATGTTTAGCTAATAGGAGTTAGAATCGAAAGATCGTACTCATTAGAGGCTTGTTACAATTGGTAGATCTGATTATGTTGAGCGACCGTACTAGCATATGTTGATCTATGAGTGTTAAGATCCGACCGTAGGATTAACAAAATACTCTAATTACTCGAACCTCAATCCAAGTATTGTTGAATGTTATTGTAGTGATTAAATTGGTATAAGCATGGTGGACCGATCGATTGCCCTAGGTTTTTAATTATTTGATAAACTTTCATCCTTTTGTGTTCTAGTTTATTCTATTTTAGTTATTAATCTTTCAATCAAATTTCTCTCTTGAAGTAGTTAAATAGTTGAGCATAAATCTATATAACTCCTCTCCCTGTGGATCGACCCGTATTTGCCAGTTTCTGCTAATAACAGACACCGTGTACTTGCGGTATATATTTTAAAACCCATCAAGTTTTTGGCGCCGATGTTGGGGAGACGGTTAGTTTCTATAGCTTTCTGATTAATTATTTGAATTATTTCTACTGTCTTATTGGAACTTCAAGTTCTAATTGAGGCAATATCACTACACATTTTTTTCTTTTTTTCTTTTTTTCTTTTATGCTCAGGTCTAAAAGAACAGGTACCCCAGTTCCAACTGATCCTGATCTTGAGAAAACCATCCGACAACTCAAAAAGAAACAAAAGAAGAAGAAGCAGTCTGCTAATCAGGGAAAATCCACGGAGGAACCATCAGAATCAATCATGCCTCCTAAGTCATTGAAGTCTTATGGGGTACCTTCCCCTGGCAATGTTCCCACAGGCCCTACTATGCCTGACATACAAGCGGTCAACTTTGAGATCAAGCCTACCCTCATTCATATGATCCAATAGAACCAGTTTAGAGGGCATCCGGTTTCAACAACTCTGTCGTACCATCAAGGGGTCACTCCTGATTAGTTGAAGGTCATGGTATTTGAGTTTTCTTTGAAAGACAAAGCACAAAAATGGTTGAATGATGTCACAGCAACTGAATGGAGTGCTATTTCTGAAGCATTCCTGAAAGAATACTACCCTCCTACCAAAACTGTAGAAATCAGGCATAAACTTGCTACCTTCCAACAAGAACCCGGTGAAACACTGAAGGAAGCATGGAATAGGTTCAAAGACCTGCAGAGAGAATGCCCACACCACAATCTTGATAAGTGGTTCATCACCCAAGCATTTTACAATGGTCTACAACCCCATATCAATAGTACAATTGATTCATCTGCAGGGGGTGTTTTCCTAGATAAGGAGGTGGATGAAGGGTATAGTTTTATGGCCAACTTAGCAACAAATGATCATAGTTCTTCCAGGACTATTACAAAGAAAAAGTTGGATGCTGATGCATATGCCCTATTGTCTTCACAAGTAGCCCAGTTAAGCATGAAAATGGATGCGCTGAAATCTTCACAGTCTAGTACTCCTCCTATGAGTATTAATGCGATGTCTTCCATGGCTCATATTACCTCTTCTTACTGTGAGGTGTGTGGTGTTCAAGGCCACTTTGGTCATGATTGTTCCTACAATCAAACCGGCCCCGAATCAGATGGAGCATGCAAATGCTTTTCAGCAGAGACCTCCATACAACCCATACTCTAACACATTCAACCCAGGTTGGAGGGATCATCCCAATTTTTCCTACAAAAGCAACAATGTTCAGAACCCTCAACTCATGCCACAAGCCTCCTACCAACCACCTCATCAACACCCACCACCACATGTCTTTGTTAGACCACAATACTACCCAAGGGGCCCCTCAAAATCCTCCTCCCGGTTTCGGTAGGCCCATACACCTAGGCTATCGGCAACGAACCTTCTTCAAATGTCGGCTCTCAAGAGCCTACCCTATCCGATGTGATGAAGATGATAGTTTCTATGAAACAAAGTGCGATGAGAGCATTAAGGAGTTGAAAAATGCAACGAAACACTTGGAGACTCAACTTGCTCAAGTAGCTACGAACGGTACTCTCAAAGGCATCCGGTGTCAACTACACGAACAACCCATCCTCAAGGAGGCTGTCAATGTCGTTACACTTCGTAGCGGCCTTGCTTATGATGCTCCTCCTATTCCCATTGATGATCTTTGCTCCTAGCAAGGAGAAGGAGGTGGTAGAGGAAGAAGCGGAGAAGAGTTCGATGTCTGAGGTCGAACTAGCTAAGGAAGATCAGACAGGAAAGCAGAAGGAAAAGGAACTTAAACGCCTATTTCACCAAGGCTACCTTTTCCCCATAGGATGCTGAAGTCGAAGGTCGATCAGCAACTTGGTAAGTTCTTGGCTATGGTCAAGAACCTTGAGGTAACAATTTTACTGAACTTATTTCTCAAGTGCCTGTTTATGCTAAGTTTTTGAAAGACATGATTACTAAAAAGAAAGACTTTGGTGAGGTAGATCGAGTCGCTCTAACTGAAGAGTGTAGTTGCGTCTCCTGAATTGCGTCGCACAACAGGTGAAACGACGCAGAAGTGTCATTTGCGTCGGATGGGTGTTGAACACGACGCAAATCATGGTTCATATGCGTCGGACCCCATGCTCTGTGCGACGCATATGATGGTTTAAGTGATCTGCGTCGGATCACCTGGGCCCATCCGACACAGATGATTGACCCACTTCTCAACTTAACATTTAGAGCGCCCAATTCTTTCTTTCAAAAAAAAAAAGCAGCGCCCAACTCCCCTAAACCTAAAACTCCCACTTTCACCTCTAACCTAAAACTCCCAACTCCTCTCTAGCGCCGCTCCATCCTAAATTATTCATCTTTCTCCTTTCTTCAATCTCCTGTAACCTAAAACTCCTAATCTCCTCTCTCCCTCCTAAATTCTCCAATTCTCGCCGCATCTTCCCTTCAGTCTCTCTCTCCTCGTCACGCTGGTTGTTGCGGTTGGTGCTGCCTCGCCGCATCTTCTTCAGTTTCTCTCTCCTCGTTGCGCTGGTTGTTGCGGTTGGTGGTTCCGCGGTTGTTGCTGTTGTTCTTTTGTGTGTTACAACCATCGAGAAGCCACGAAGTTTTCATATCTCCCGTCATCGACGAAGAACACATCGCTCATTCTCAGGTTTTTAGGATTTTTAGTTGATGTATTACATTTGTTGTTGAGAGATTCGATTTTTAGGATTTACGGGATTTTTAGAGTATTTTTTGTTTGGATTAACGAATTGTTATTTCAATTCTTCGTTGTATTTTTACATTTTTTCAGATCTGCACGCTTCTTTTCTCAATTTCTTTGTTGTTTTTAATTCTTGATTTTGTACATATTTTTTCGAATTCCGCGGTGTGTTCGAGCATGTTGAGCATACATTTTTTTTTGCTCAATTAGTTTCTTATTATCATTTTTTTAATCTTATTTTTTCCTTTTAAGTAAAGAATTTTTAGAATTGATGATGTTTGTGTGGGTATCTATTTTGTTGTATCTATTTTTGTTGTATCTGTTTTAGTTTATGCTTCTCAATTTCTGTTTTGTTGTATCTATTTTAGTTTAGTATCTGTTTGTTGTATCTGTTTGTGGTTCTGGTCATCAACAAAAATTACTTTTTTTTGTTAAAAAAATGCAAATTTGCGTCGGATGTGTCTCTATATCCGACACAAATCTGCTCTTTTTGGGTGAAAAACCAGGGTTGTGGGTGACATGTGCGTCGGACTACACTAAACATCCGACGCAGATGGGTTACGATTTGCGTCGAATCTCCATCCGACGCAGATCATCTCTCCGTCATTTGCGTCGAGGCCTGTGCCGTCGGACCCATGTCCGACGCAAATGGGCGTCTCGCATCCGACGCAAATCGTCGATTCTGTACTAGTGTAAGTTGAAGGATCCTGATATTTTTTCCATCCCTTGCCATGTAGGTGCATTATTTATAGATAAGGCATTGTGTGATTTAGGTGCATCTGTGTCTGTCATGCCTTTGTCTGTCTGTAAGAAACTGAATATGGGAGCACTTAAGTGCACTCAAATATAATTACTTTGTAAATGGCCGACCGTTCTATAAAATACCCTCTAGGTGTTTTAGAAGACGTCCCTGTTAGGGTGGGAAAGTTATATATTCCTGTTGATTTTGTTGTGCTTGATATGGAGGAGGATGCCCAAATTCCTATTATTTTTGGTAGGTCGTCTTTGTGTACCGCTGGTGCTGTTATAGATGTCAAGTCTGGGTCTTTGACTTTGAGTGTTGGTGATGATAATATCATTTTTAAACTAACCAATGCTATTAAGTCTCCTATACTTGAGCAAACTTGTTGCATGATGGATATTCTTGAGGAGACTGTTCTATCTGCACTCCCGCAGATGCTTTGTGCTGACCCTCTAGAGGTTGCACTTACTA
This sequence comes from Beta corolliflora, assembly GCA_947648045.1. NCBI lineage: Eukaryota > Viridiplantae > Streptophyta > Magnoliopsida > Caryophyllales > Amaranthaceae > Beta > Beta corolliflora. The sequence continues at coordinate 15,377 of CANSZD010002329.1, forward strand.
TGGATGTTTCCCCAGGCATCGATGCTGAAGTCGATGCCTGCATTATCGATTTGGAGGGACCTCAGGTTGAAAAGGGAAAAAGATCGGTGGTTATGGAAAATGTGCATTCTACCAATGCACCTGAGGTAACATGCCCGACTGCAAGCCAGAATGGCAGTATTATAAGGAGGAAAATGTTTGATGAGGGGGCACTCATTGCCAAGCCCTTCCGATTTGAGATTGAGGAGGTAATATGGTCGTGCGGGATCTTTATAAACCAGCGTTGTGCGGGAGGCAACCCGTAGTTTTTTTTTTTCTTATCTCTTTTATTTTATTTTATTTTTCCATTTTTTTTCGCTTTTAGAGAGTGAGAGAGCAGGAGAGTACTAACGTTAATTTATCCTCTGAGCATCGTCCTATAGTTCATCTTGCGACACTGAGGACATTGCCACGTTCAGCTTGGGGGAGGATTTATGTATGTATTTTCTCTCTCTTTTACTGCCTTTTAGTGTAGATTTTTTGCTTTCATAGGCTAGATTTATTTGCGTTCAAAAAAAATGCTGAAAAAATACAAAAATACGATATTCATGACTGGTTTGATTGCCTACCTGTGCCCCATGCTGTATTTTGATTGAAAAATGATTTGACTTTGTTTTCTGGATAGCTGGGCATTTGTGATTGTGAGGCTATGATGTGATGTTTGATTGCTATGACTCTGAGCAGATTATGATTATTATACACTGCATTTGATTGCATGCCTGAAATGGTTAGACTGTGAGGCTTATCTCTTGCCTATTGGATTCATATCATTATCCAGTCTGTTTCTTGTGTGTTAGTTCCTCATTAGCCGACTGATCTTGACTTTGACAACGTACTTATTGATATCTGATGACTTGTGGCAATTGCTATGATAGAGACGTTCTTTTGTCTGATTCTCGAGCCTCATAGTGATTTTTTTTATATACTATTATCCTCCTTAGCCCCGTTGAGCCTAATGACTATTTCATGTTACTAAACCTCATTACATGCCCATAGCCCTTATTCTGATATTATTCCCAAGCCTAGCTTGGGGGAGCATTTGTATAAGTTAGTTTATGAGATGGTTTTTATGAGTTACTTGGGATGGAGATGATTGTATTTTGTATGGTTCGAAGTTTGAGAAAAAAAAAGAATAAGCAAAGTGAGAAATAAATGTGATTGTTGGATCGAAAAAATGCAAAGAAAAAGAAAAGAAAGATTGAAAAAGTTCAAAGTTCCTTCTTTCACATTGCTTGCAAAGAAAAATCCATCACATTGCTTCAAGGATGGGTTTATTGAAAATTTTATTGATTCATAGAGTTGGGACATTGTTATTGGTTTTGTGTTTTGGGTGATGCATAGGACTCACTTGGCCTTGTTTTTTTCCCCCATTCTTGGTTTTTCCACCACATTTCCTATACATATTCCCTACCCTTACCTAAGCCCCATTACAACCCTGAAAAAGTCCTCTTGAGATTGTGTTTACGTTGTTTATTAGATCGATGTGGAGTCAGTTTGTCAAAGTTAAAGAGTATGTCTGCTAATCGAGTCGACTTGATTAGGATGAGCGAAATTATACCTTATTAAACACATGAGAGTGTGAGTGAGAAAGGATATTTATGGGTCGGGTCGATGAGTGTCCGGGCACATTCTTGCCTGCCACAAGATTGAGAAGAGTAACACCCTAGTGAGCACCCTTTCAGCATGTGCATGTCATGTAAGGCAGTTGAATTTGATAATTTGCTTGGGTGATTGGTAGTTAGATTAATCTGAACAGCTGAACTTGAATTTTGCCTGCTTGAACGGTTCTTAGTCATAAAAATATTTTGAACTGTGATTTTCCTATCTGAGGGGTGAGGCAATTATTTCCATGTTCATGTCTTGTTTGCTTGAGGAGAAGCAAAGGTTTAACTTGGGGGAGTTTGATATGTCACATTTATATATAGTTTTTAGATGCATTTTGATTGCATTTAGAACTCCTTTTAGAGCATTTAGGTGCATAATGGCATGAATTACGTAAGTTGTGCTCTACTACTCCCCGTTTGCGTGTTTCGATGATTTTCAGGTTATTTTGATGCAAATTGATTATGATTATCTAAGATCAAGCCGATTAATCATTGAGGATGAAGATAGCTTGCACAAGGATCACAATGCATCCGTTTGGGACAATTTCGAGTTAGAATGAAGCAAAGAGTTAGTGAAAGAAGTGCCAAAACTGACACATATTCACTATTTTGATCATAACTTTTGATAGAAAATTTATAATCAATAAATTTCAGTTGGGTTGGAAACTAGACTTTAAGGGATTTCCAACGATAGGTCACACGCCTCAAACGGACTTCTATTTTGAGAGATACAACCTTCGCAAATTGACGCAAAATCGCAGTTTTCCCGCCCGGTCGACCGGGCGGTTTCGCCCTACTGGGCGAGACGAGAACTCCTTCAGCATACAAGCCAAACAGCCCGGCCAACCAGGTGAGAAAGAGGCCAAATTTGCTTATGCGTCCGACCGGGCGGCCTTGTTCCTTTGCTCGTTAGTTCAAGACAATGTCCCCCGATCGGGCGGTTTGACCCGGCCGACCGGGCGGTTTTTCGGGAACGTTAATTTTTGCCTTTTTAAGCCGGTTTTGTAAAAACTATAAATAGGTTTTTACTATTTTCGATTAGCCCATCTATTATTCTTCGTTTTTAGGTTAAAACACTTAGTTTTCTCTCTCTACTTTTGTATTAACTCTTTGCTTTGAAGATTATAAAGATCGTTGGTTTAGTTTCCATTACTCTTCAATCATTCGGTATTCTTCTTTACTTTGTTTACTTTGATGAATTCTTCTATTTGCATTATGTTTGTTGTGTTTATTATGATCATGAGTGATTAGTCTTTTTCTAGGGCTTAGTGAGGGAAGCCATGCTTATACCTATTTGATTGTGGTTTAAAGTTCTTCGATATTTGGATTGAATTAGAGTAATTCTTGTTGATTTGTTATAATTGCTTAATTCATGTAATTGCGCAATGTCATGAGCTATGTTTAGCTAATAGGAGTTAGAATCGAAAGATCGTACTCATTAGAGGCTTGTTACAATTGGTAGATCTGATTATGTTGAGCGATCGTACTAGCATATGTTGATCTATGAGTGTTAAAACCCGACCGTAGGATTAACAAAATACTCTAATTACTCGAACCTCAATCCAAGTATTGTTGAATGTTATTGTAGTGATTAAATTGATATAAGCATGGTGGACCGATCGATTGCCCTAGGTTTTTAATTATTTGATAAACTTTCATCCTTTTGTGTTCTAGTTTATTCTAGTTTAGTTATTAATCTTTCAATCAAATTTCTCTCTTGAAGTAGTTAAATAGTTGAGCATAAATCTATAGAACTCCTCTCCCTGTGGATCGACTCGTATTTGCCAGTTTCTACTAATAACAGACACCGTGCACTTGCGGTATATATTTTAAAACCCATCAGTGTCCAAGACATATATTTGACCATCAATATTTTCAAATTCGTGTTAATAAAATTTATAAAAAGCTGATATTATGAAAGAACAAATTACGACGAATTTAACAAGATGATTCCATATTAGTATGTTTTAAAACAAGCACTATATTATTGGACGGAGGGAGTAGCCATTTATTATACTGATTAGATAATTATTAAACTGTTTGCTTCCATTTGTTTTGGTTTTAATTCATGTCAGTATATATTTAAGATCATGGAGTTATTAAATTGCTTGAAATCTTGAATGTATGTAGAGATGAAGGGTTGGCCGTATTTTAATATGAATCTTGAGAAAAGAATATCACACTATATCAGTAGCCATTAGCCAGACTTTCAATTAAGTTGACATGGTTCTTGGGAATTAAAAGAGAATTTAATTTTATGCACGAGGCACAACAACAATTATTATTGCAAATTAAACGGAAAACCAAAAAGGGAATGCATGCTTGGAAACCAGGGAGAACGAAGAGTTTAAGTTCCAAAGTCCAAACTAGCAGAATGGTTCACTATTTTGGGCCCCTCTGACATGTGGGCCCTGGGCGGCCGCACCCCAAGCCCACCCTCAGGGCCGAGGCTGAAAACAGAAATAGAATGTATGTGGTACAAACAAAATGATATATAGCTAAAGTAATAGTGGTACGGTTTTATCGATATTCAATGACCACTTATCTATGTTTTTGGGTACATTAGTAGTAGCGTTAGGTATCTTGGGAGTTAATTGTTTGTGTTTTCCACAAGCATTCATGATAGTATGACTATGGCTTGAGAACTTCCTCGAACCTTCCCTCCACCTTGTATGTTCAACAATGTATGTCCCACCTTGGCATGTTCCAACCACGACCATGGCGAGGTTCTTCACGAACCACGGCGAGGTGAAACGTAGTCTTGTCACCGCCATCTTTACGGGTTAGCACTCATTTGTCATCGGGGTCGGAGCTTCTTATCACACTACGGGTTCAATTGAACCCACTTGATATATGTATGGTGCAATATATTTATGCTATATGTACAATATATGTGCATTATATATGCAATATAAACATAATTATTTAATACTTCTCGCCATTCTTTTTCTATTGTAACAATGAAATTTTTACACTAATTTCACTCAACATTTATCTATTGTGATTTTACGTAAGGAAAAATATAATCGTATGGGGTATTGTTTGATTAGTCTTGATATATATACTTTCAAAATATCAAATTTTTATAATTTTTAGTAAAAAGTAATTAAAGATATTAATAGTTAAGGTTGTGCGTTGGCAGCGTGAAAACTCAATTGTTGCGATAAACAAAGAACGAAGGAAGTATTTGTCGGAAGTTAAAGTTTTAGATTTTTCAATTGATAATTTATAAACTCATGAAATAAATTTTTAGTGTTATACTTCAAGCTTAATCTTTTTAGCCCAAAAAGTATTTATAAATTTGTTTAAATGATTTTGAGAAGTAACTATATTTTGTTTATCTAAGAGTTAGTTTTGAACCCACTTGAATAAATTTACTAGCTTTGTCATTGTGTTTCAAGATATGAAACGAGAGAAAGTATATGACTTAACGAACAATATGTAAAAATTAAATCAACAATAGTAATGTAAAACCGACGATGTTCTATCATAACAAATTAAAAATATTTAAGTTGACATTTATATCATGTACATATATAATACGTTTAAAAATTTATTAGTTTTTATTCAAAATAATAAATTATATATATAAAAAGATATTAACCATAAAAATTTAATTAGAATCTCGGATCAATCAAGTCAGCTCGGGTTCAACCCGACCCTAACTCAAAACTTTTAGGTTTCCATTCGAAAATTTACATTTAAAATCCAAAAGAATCGACTAGATCGGATCGGGTCGGATTTTGACAAAGTCTAAATTTATAGGACTTCCTTAAAAAATACTTTTAACAACAATATCTATTACGGTCTCACACTACGGTGCTTTCTCACAGTCTCACACTTTCACTCCCATTTCATCTCTCTCTAACACCAAGCCACACGCCGGTCTTCGCTCTCCGGGCAAAGGGGCAGAGCCGCTTCATCTCCGGTCAGTATGTGCCAAATGTTTTTAAAAATTGTCAATTTATGATTTCTGAATTTTGAACATATTGTGATTTGTGACATTAAACAGATTGTGATTTGTGAATTTGTATGAATTTGTGATTATTATTCGAAATGTATACCCAATACTATAAGTACTTTCTATATGTGTTTACCAGTTGAATTAGCTCAAAACATTCTACGCTAAAACTGGCACATATATGCTTGAACCAATTATTTCGGTTAATACTTTGTAAAATGTAACATTTCCACAAACTAAAGAAATATGCTACCTCTGCAATTGTAATTTTTTAAGAACACTAATGACTAATGTGTAATGTTATAATGTCTACTCCAATTACCAGAAAACTATGTGTAATGTGTTGTTTCCCACTGACTCACAATCACAATTCTATAGATGTCAACATTGTTGATCATATGAGTAATTGAAAAGATAATGTCTTTACCACAATAAAGTGTCTTTAATGGTATAACATATTCTGATGTCTTAAATTAAGTTGATAACGAGATTGTTTGTAAGTCTTGCATGATTATAATTCGTTTTGAGAATATGAGAACTCGACGTGTACACAATGTAACTTTTTCATCAAAGTGCTTTTAGGTTGTATTTGGATTTTTATGACATTTTGAATTCAGTACTTTTTTTGTGGTTTGGTTTTAATATTTTAAGGAATGAATGTTTTATGTAAATAGATAAGATTATTCTTTTTTTTTTTTAATATTTTTTTTTTTTTTTTCTTTTGGTGGTTAATGGGTGTTAAAAAAAATTCCTTTGGAAAAAAAAAAAAAAGAATTTTCTCCAAAAAAAAAAAAAAAATTAAGGGAACTTTAATTTTAAATTTAATGATTCTTTTTTTTTTGTCTTCAATACTATAATGTTGTGCTACCCCTCCTTCAAAATCTTGGATCGACATTGCTTGGGAGTTGAGACTTGGGAGTGATTTTAGATGTGACTATATAAGATGATGCATTCTGATGCTGGGATTCAAATTGGTTTTAGTTTAGGGCTTGTTTGGTTGACAAAAAGTTTACAAAATGGGGGAAGTAGAACTTCCCGTGAATTTCTACTTCCTACAAAATGGGGGAAGTAGCTTACCTACTCCCCCTAGATAAGTAGAAAATCCTTGTGAATAACCAAACAACATTTTTCAATTCCCGTGAATATAATAAAGGAACTTAATTCATGTGTATTAAAAATTCATGGGATTTTTTTACTTCCTATGGTGAACCAAACAATTAGTTGTGTATCTTTGCAACCCTGATAGGTTTCTCACAAACTAGCAGTGTTGACGTAAAGAAAACAAGCAGATGACAAGTTGTGGCAGCAGAGTGATGGTTACATTAAGAGCAGGAACAACCATGTTCGCTGGTAGTACAAGAACTACCACCTTCCCTAGTTTGCTCTTATTGAAGAGAGAAAAATGCAATTACTCCATTAAATCATCTTCTCTTGACCCTCCTGATGTGGGCCGTTTGGCTGAAACCGCCCGTATCTCTCTGACTCCTCAGGAGGTAAACCAACAAAATATTGGCAATTCTTTTCAGCAGTTTGGTCACACCCATTTATTTAACTATTTGTCTTGATTTGATTTGAGTTGGGTTGTGTTTAGTTGTTTGTTTTCTGGTTGTAGGTTCAGGAATTTGGTCCAAAAATTCATCAAGTTGTTGAGTGGTAATCTTTGCCTTCTTGCCAAATAAAGAACCTGTTTTTCAGTTGCACCCTAAGCTTATGTTATTGATTGCTAATTGGTTATTTTTTTCTGATTTGGATTTTAAAATTTTGATGATTGATTTGTGTGCTTTCCTGTTACTCATGCTGGACATCAAAAGTGTCAGGCTGTTCTTTTATCAAACTTTTCTGTTTATTTGGTAATGAAGTGTCAAGTGTCCACACTCCATACCCATGTTGGAATTTCCAGGATTTGACACGGGTACTTGAGGTGAAATGAATAGATGGAAAATAGGTTTCTCTCTTCATGTTGACACGTTACAATCGTCTTTGCTGTCATGTTGGCTTCATTATTTGAAATGATGAACTACTGGAAGAATCTTTTTGTCTTTTTTTGCCGGGGGGGGGGAGAGCGGTGAAGGTTCATTCGTCTTGCTATTTAGTCAATCTATCGACAATAAAAGGGAATTAGAGAGAATGGTTATGAGTCAATTACTTCATATGCCAAGTAATGAAGGTTCTTTCAACTTGCTAGTTGCTAGTTGCTAGTTGCTAGCTAGTCAATCCAATGACAACAATTGAATACTTTCTGCTGAAACAATCTTGTTAAAAATGTTATTTGATTTATCTTATATCTCTTGTGGGCAACAACTAATAAGTTTCTTTCATGCTGATGAATTAGATTGATTCTGCCTTGTTGCTCATTTGATAGCCATAACCTAAGTGGGAATCTGCTTATCTTGGTTATTGTATTTTGCGCCCTGGTTTAGAATAAGGGAGGTCTTAATCTGAAATGAGGAAGATCTTGGTCATCATATTTTCTTTATTACATCCTTGTGCTCTTGTCTCAGTTTTGGTGTTTTCCTTCCCTGTCAAATTTTCAGGTTTGGACAACTTCAAGCTGTAAATCTTGAAAGCGTTGAGCCAGCCATTCGTTCAGGTATTTGAAATGTGCTCTACTGACTCTCTTTAGCTTTTGCAATACTATTCTGTGAAATCAGAAATTTGTTTCGTTTTCTTTACTGCTTATATGGTCATAGCGTCGTACAATCTTTGTCAAATGAAAAAAATGTGGTCATATAACAATGTTTAGAATATCATCTCTATTTCTTAGCAATTTATGGAGAAGGTATTTTTTATATATATCGGAAATCATTTCCGGATAGGAAATATTTGCTTCTGTTGTTTGTGCAATAATGACAATTTGGAAAGAACTCCACATTGTATATATATATATATATATTTTTTTTTTTTTTTATATATATATATATATAGGGGTAGGATCACATGAGAATGCCTCCTTACATGAGAAATGAGAATGAATCTCAACCACACGATTGGATAAGAGTTACAATCTTGTTCATTAGAGTTATACCCCGAAAAAACTTCGAGCCCAAAAAAAAAAAATTTTTTCAAAAAAAATAATTCTAATATTTTTTTTTTTTTTGAGTTACATCACTTGTTCATTAGAGTTATAGCGCGTAAAATCCATTCTCATTTCTCATATAAGTATGCATTCTCATATGAACTCACTTCTATATATATATATATATATATATATATATATATATATATATATATATATATATATATATATATATATTATTCTTATCAAATATTTTCTTCTCTGTCAGGGCATTTTAAGTCAAGATTTTCTTTCATATACATTGTTCTTGTCAAATAATTTTGTGTCTGTCAAACCTGTATATGCACTGGCCACAGCCCCACATCTCTTGGAAGTGCCCCTCTTTAGCCTGATTATTAACATCGATATGAGCCCAACTTAGATCTGCATTGTTTTCAGTTCCTTCTCTCACAGAAGAACTGATTTATCAACTTAGATAAGAGATCAGGCAATCACTTACTCTGCTGCCATTTTTGCGGATAGCTGGCAAGCATTGCACCTTAGTAGTACTCCTGCCTTGGTGTATGTAAATGAGACACAAAAAAGTTATTGATTTAGTGGGATGTTCTTTCCCCCTCATGATTTTTATGCGCTGCCTGTGTGCTTGTACCCATTCTTACCCTTTGTCGCAGCCAGATGATGCTCTGATTGATTGAATTAGAATTTCTGTTCTATGGGACTTTGAGGTGCTTATAGAGTTTTGAAATTAATGACCTTGATTCTTCTAACTTCTGAACCAGCAAAAGGTTATAGAGCTTAGGTAAGTTTGGTAGCATTTAGAATCCTCTGTTGTCGGTGTTGTGTGTTTGTGCACTGTTATGATCCTGTTTCTGTTCTCTTTGGCCTATAATAAGAATTATATTTCATAGATGTTGCTCAGTTCTTTCTGTTTTATATTTTCTAGAAGCTTCAAACTAGATATCATGACAGATAGGAACCACTGTCAAACCAATTTTGCCGTGTAGATGAGGCGCTACATAGACGGATTGGACATAATTAAAATTAAGTCAAGTTCTTATCTTACCTGTATAAAAGCCGTTATGGTGCATCTATCGGCCACAACTCTGAACAGGATGAAGTATTGAAGTTGAAAATTATACTACTATCCATCCAATATTATAGTTGTTACATTTATTTTTGGAACAATTACGAGAAGTGAAAAAGTTGAGATAAAAGACGGGGTGGATATGAAGTGCCCTAAGTTTATAGAAAAGTTCACCAAAGAGGTTGTGTTGCAATTATACCAGCACTTTCCAAAAAGGAACTTGTAGCAACTAATTTGGGACGGATACTACTATTGTGATGAAGATCCTTTGTAGTTCTGAAAGTGCATTTAGGATGATTCAAATATTTATGAGCTGACAATGAACTCTCCTGCAACTCATGTTAAAGATTTCGCCAAGAGTCTCAAGGAGGAAACTTGTGGCACCTTTACTTGCACTGACTTGACTTGTTAGACTGCAATACCGCATCAACAAATTATTGCAAGTGTGTGTTTGATTTGGTTCTGTCTCCATGTAATGAAAACTAAAATTTGGTTATTGGGTATGCTTTAAATTTCCTATATGTGAAATAAAAATCTATTTGATTAATCTTTCCCGTATGATGCTTAAGAGAGCCACAGTGCATCATCGACGTGTAATATATTCCTTGTAACATTATGTATATGTACAAATCTCATGTCTTACTAGGAACAAAAATCATTTTACAGATATTGATGGTGACAATTTGAGGGAAGACACGCCTCAAACATTTGAGAATAGGTAAAGTTTCATCTTTACCGTAGCCTTGCTGAATCACCTCACTCTTAAATTGTAGATTATTATGTAAAATCATTTTTCCTATCTCTTCTCTTATAGAGAAGCTATTATAGCTGCAATTCCAAGCTATGAGGAACCATATATCAAGGTGCCCAAAGTCTTGAACAAAGAGTAACAACAGCTAGGTTCTCGTATCCAAATATTCTACAACTGTTCTAGGATACCTAGGCAAAAACATGCAACGGGAAGAGTAGCCTGAACTTGTTGCTATTGGTGTTGCTGCTGGTGCATGAGCAAGTCTGGCTTGTTTGAACAAAATGTTTTTCGCTCTGATTTATTTCACAAGAATAGAAAGCCGTGAAATCCTAGATCTTGTACTTAGACTGTTTCCTTGATGTCAATCATCATGGTATACTTGGGTTTGTTTCTTCCATCATGGTAAACTTGGGCTCGTTTCTTTCATCATGGTATACACAAATTTATTTTATTTCACGTGTTAACTTGCTTTATGTTAATCGTTAGGTCATTGTCCCTAATTTATCTGCTTATGCCAGGTTTCAATGCAACCTTAATTATTTCCTTTTCAACCGAAATAATGAGGTACTTGCTAAAGTTTAGGCTAAAATGGTAGCAAAACTAGAGCAATTTTAAGCAAATATTTGCAATTCATCACATGGTTCATCCATGGCTAAATCGGTTTAACTTGCTAGAGAGCTTCAATTAAGCAAACAAATAGCCTAGAACATACCATGTATACAATACACCTCAGAAACCACCTTATAATGTCAGTTTTTGTGAGAAACCACCTCATAAAAAAGAATTAGCCCTAAACCACCTTTTATAAAAAAAAAATTGCGAGATGAAACCATAATGGATTCTGACATTGATTTCACTTTTTTGGCACAAACTTTGTACGTGCAAGTCATGTGACCCATTAAATCTCTCAAATTCGTTTCCTTTTCTCCCTCGTTTCCCCACATTAACTTTTCCCCTAGATTTCCAAGAGGACCGAGAACAAAAATGTGGTGAAATTTGAAGGGTAAAAGAAAGAATTTAAGAAGTTTAGTGAGTTAAATGACTTGCATGTGCTCGTCAATGCTTAAAAAGGTGAAATCAATGTCGAAATCCGACAAGGGTCTCCGTATCGCAAAAAAAATAGTTCATAAAAGGTGATTTAATGCTAAAAGAGTTTTTACAAGATGGTTTGTAAAAAAAGACATCTATTAAATGTTGTCACAAAATTTCCCAAAATTTAAAGATTACATTATATCTCAGAGGACATTCCAACTCTCAAGTAAACTGGCCCTTTTCATTGTTATTGGTGCAAATGCTCTTGGGAATATTAACGCAAATAACTGCTCAAAACGCATAATCGTGGCCATCCCTGTTGGTAGTACAAAATCCTCCACAACTATCAGAACTAAAAGTATAAGACAGCAGTAAGCGTATTGTTAAAGATATCCTGAGACAGGATCAACGGTAAATTCTGATCATTATCTATCTATTGAACAAGTCTTAAAACCGCAACAAGATGAATCACAAGTATTTTGTTAAATATGGTACATTTGTCAAACATCCAATTTTATGTCGGGAAGAATGATACATTGCCAAAAAGCGAAGCACATATGTACCTATTATATACAAAATGAGATACAAAAGACTACACAAAAGATCAGCTACACAAAAGAATGGCATTTACCCTAGGCCTAATAATTTCTTTTACTCCTGTTGTTTTCTTTTTCTTTTTTTTTCCTTTTTCCTTATAAGTTCTTTGTTTCTCTCATCTTCGCCCAAGAGCAACATACAAAAAACCTAAATACTCGGGCAAGAGACAGAAAAATTGATGTTATGACTTATGACTGCCAAAATACGTCAAAGTCAGAACTATACAATGAGCGATCCTGTATCTCCAAATTTGCAACATGCCAATTGATCAGTCGGGACTGAAGACATTTACACAAAAGCAATCCCACTGGAAAAATCCACCATTCACTTTCATCCCTACAAAACGGAAAACATCATGAGGCATAGGCATGCAAGATGCAACCACAATTACCTGCTATTACAAGATCAGTGAGAAAACAAACTATCAAGTGGTCAAAGGTAGACTTACATGCCCCACGGCTGCAGATAAGGTATCATTTTGCTTCGTGATGCTTGGGACTTGTAGTGAATATAACCACAAATAAATGCAACCACCTGTTCACAGTTGAAAACAAAACAAAACAAAACAAGCTAAAATTCAGTCTCAATTCCGCTAATTTGCACACTGGAAAGGATGCGACTAGACATGAAATCCTACTACTTTAAAGCATCAACTTTCCCTATACTTTGTCAGGCATAAATAAATTAAAGTTTGGAAGTCGCAATTCAACTCTAGATGTAAATTAAGCAAAAGAGATGGACAATTTTCACTTACAACATTGACCAGAGAGGTGATGTTCCACAGAGCATACAGACGTGCAAGACCAGCTGAACGCCGAGGACCATGACTAAACAAAGCATTAATTCCAGCGGGAAATGGAAGAAGAATACCCAGTGGTAAAATGAACAAAACAAGAAAGACATCCACCATCGATACTGAATACAGCTGGAGTAAAGTAAGCAGCACTAGACTGAAATCCCCCAACAGTAATATGGAGATGACCAGACCAACAAGATCCTGCAAGAGGGCCAATGGAAAAAAAAAAGTGTGAACTTGTGTTAATAAGTTGTCCACAGAGGATCCCATCAAATACTTTGAATTGGCATAGTTCAATTCAAAACCAATCAGCACAATCAATTACCTGGTGCCCCACAGGCTTAGTATTATGAAGAATGAGAGAGAAGGGAAAGAAAATATCTTTCTTTTCTTCCAGATCACGTATATTATTATTGTCCAGAATTGCTCCATATGACCTCTTCTGCCTCATCAAATATTCACTTCTCTTACTAACATGGTCCAAGAGGGCATCTTCCCAGTGGTTTATTGATGAATTCCCTCCACAGATACTGTTATGAGATCAGAAACATTCATTAAGACCAACTCCAGAACGAAAAAGATCTAGAAGCATATACAAGGAAATTAGAATAGAAAAGGAATAAACCAGTAAAATACCTGGAAGGTTGCTCAGCTCGCATTCTCCCATCTTGGCACTCAGTGGATAGAGACTCAATGTTCTCATCAGCAGCATACACCAAGAGACCATACTGACAATAACCACAAGTTGTGGCTTGAAACCAAGCTAGGTCAATACGTAAACCATAATTCTTCAGCACCGGGTTAGCATGACTTTCAAGCCACCTGATAACAGGTCGGAAAGTTTTCCTTAAGCATCCACGACGAACCAAGCGTAGATGCGCATTAAGACCAGCCACCAGACGGTACCAAGTGGTTGGCGGCACAGACTGAAGTGGATTACACCCCAAAAAGACCACAGAAACACACAATCAACATTAAGGAAAACATAGCATAATAATAATTATTATTCCTGAGACTTGATTGTATAACAGCGTACCTGACTCATGAGGCTAGTAAGAATATTGTCGCTGTGAAGGGTGAAGGGTGCCATATAGCTTCCATCACCACCAAAATGTATAGCCAAAGGAAATCTTTGATGTAGACGAGGAGGGAGATCACTCCTTTTCTCATCACCGCCAAGGAAACAATCCACATACGCCAGCATCAGATCAGGAGTAGCTGCAACCTATTATTAGAATGTGGGGTTAAAAGATACAAGCAATAGCTCAAGCTTTATACACATATATAATATTCAGCTTAAATCAATAAAACAATTGACAACGGGTGAATGCTGTCATTCCAGCATATAGCAGCACAGGTTACTTTCAGATAGTATTTGTAAGAATCAAGGTTGGCCTAGTTGGTTGGAGACCCTCTTTCCACCCTTGTGATATGGGTTCGATTCTTTCCCCTTGCAAAGTGGGATCCCCAATCCCCCCCCACACCCCACCCCTTGCAAAGGATATTCGTCTTACCGTTAAAAAAAAAACTTCCAGATTGTATTCGTGTGTACTGTCAATTTAACTGAATAAGATAGATTAATCAGACATTAGTCACATTAACTTTCGGGTCAGGTCAATTTCAGTTTAGATCAAAATCAAGTAGTGTAATTTCTTTCATGTACAGTTTCGTTCATGTGATGCCGATCAGGTAACCAATGGTCAATTTTACAAGATCAACACAGAAAGCAACATGTTTTCTCAAGGTACAAACCTAAATGCATATTCACAAACAAGAAGCAAAATAACATCTGAAAATGACAATTGATTTGCTAGCAGCTATACCAATCTCACTTCTGATTCTTTACTCAAACAACAGTCAACAATTTCTTCAGTCATGTTTACAAATATCTATTGGCAACTTAAACAACAGAACTCTGCAGTATATCGTCCCTTTATTTTGACAGATCAATATCTTAATTGTGTACAACATCATGGGAAGAAGATAGCGTTAACATCAGCAAGCAGATCATAGTACTTGAAGAAGAAGCATCATTCATACAGGAAGGATCTAATATAAGTTGGCGAACAAAAGTGAAACAGGCAACTACACAGTACACACTATTCCTAAACCTCCAAAAGAAAAGGAAAAGTAGAATCGGGTATAAATCTTAACCTTGATTCCTTCATAAAGGGCACGTGAACGACAAGACCGTAAGCATGCATGATCATATTCTGATCGAACAAACTCACGAAGTCGCTGCAATTTGATCCTGCGTCGCCATTGGAGCCAAGACCATGCCAATGGATATGCTAACACACCAAGTATACTATACACCGATCCCTCCCACCATTGATATGTTGCTAGAAGATTAACCTCATCTACAAATCTATTAAATGCACCCTCATACCTGCAGACAGATAACAATAGAGGCTAATAGTTTGCAATAAAATTTATGTACTATTAAACAGGTAAGGCACCTTAGGATAATCAGCTGATATGAATATTTTAGAGCTGGGCATGGGCCATGATAGGAAGGCCCAACACAAGTACAGCACCAGAGGCGCGGATCGTGCATGGACGTCATTTTGAAAAACAGCCCAAGCAAGGCGGGTTCACACACGTTTTGGCCCGTTAGTGTTTAAACAAAAAAGAATAGACATAAAATCATAAGCAGGCCTGCCAAGAAAGCATGCATAAACACACACACACCCAACTAGAAAATTGGCTTGGTCCCACCACGCCATGACTTTTCTTTGGGCCTTACCCGCCACAGCATGGCCCTTCCCCAGCTTTAGAATATTTGATGGCTGGAAATAATGTACTTACACGATCTCTTTTAATTGTTCTGGTGGTGAGTGAGGGAGGTGCCAAGGTTCAGCAAATGTGTTTGGGCCCATTAAATGCATTCTGTGAACATGGCTCTGAGACTCCTCAGCTCTATTTGTTTCCAAGACCTACAAGAAGAGACAGCAAGCATAGATTATGGGAGGTAACTTGAAGATCACTTCCATCAAGTCTCATACCAAAACATGTCCTATAAAAGAGGAGAGCTACACCCAATCCCCACCCCTCTAACAAATAAAACAAAAACGAAGGAGTACGCACCTCATTAAGTGACTCCAAGAATGGGAAAGAGTGGTCTATCTGAGAGCCATGTTGAGTTGGAGCAGGACCTGGTAATTCATCAACCCCAACAAACCTCATACGTGCCACACTGAGCACAATAGCCAATAAGATTAAGAGGCCCACTAGAATAAGACCAAACAACCAAGGTCCTCCAAATGTATAGATCAGCTCCTCAAGGGCTGTATAGCAGTGTGGCATATGATATCTGTCTGAAATACACTTGTACGGACACGGAGCTTCAGTGACGCCACCTATAAGAAGGGTACCGTTCATTAATGATGCTAGCATCTTTTAAGCATTTACATCCTCTATTTTGTTTACTAAGTGGCTTGAAAGTGAGAAAAATACTCCTTACAAATATCTTGAATAAAAACAAGAACACATCACATAGAAAATTCCATGATACACAAACCTTTTACCACAGGTACTGTAAAACTCACACATTTTAAGCACGACTTAAAAGTACCTCTGACACTAATGTAAACGGCACGATGGGATAGCTCCAGTGTCGGACAATGATGGCACAGGGATTCATCAGATCCAATGACATCTTTGTAGGTACCAGGGGGGCATTCCTGTAAATAAAAACGTTAATGGACTAGAAGCAATTCCATTTCTCAACACATTATTTGGATAGCAATATAGGAGGGAAAGGAAGGGGAGGGATAGAGGAAGGGGAAGGGAAAGAAACTAGGGGGAAGATGAAGCTATATTTTCCCTCCAAATCTCTCCAATTAGGGAGGCATGACGCTTATTAAAGAGGGAGGGAAAACGAATCCTTTCTTCTCCCTCTCCTTCCTTCCCCCAATCTTTTATCCAAATAAGGGAACTTGTTCCCCTCCCTTTTCCTTCCTTCCCTTTCTCTATATTTCCTCCTATCCAAACAATGTGTAAGTGCCATGTCAGCCTAGTTCCAAGACCAATGAAATATATAGCTTGAGGAGATGTTAAGACGTCTCACTAGGAAACACAGAGATGGCACATTAAAACAAAAAAAAATCTCAAGTGCATTCGCCGAAGCAACCAATAAAGTCCACCACTGAGTCACTTACTGCCAGGATAAAGGAGGTTACGTTTAGAGCTGTCACCCGGCCCGATTGGACCAAAAAAGAAAAAGGATTTTAGAGCTGTCACCCGGCCCGATTGGACCAAAAAAGAAAAAGGATTAACCGAACTCGACAGGTAACCCAAAATGAACCTGACACCAAATTTGACCCGAGAAATCAAGATCCAGACTCAAACGCACTCAACCCGAAAATGACCCGGCAAGTAGAGGCCTAGACCTTGATGACCCGGAACCTGATTCAATCCAATATGATCTACATCTAACACAACCGGCCCGAACTTATTTTTACCAGCATCTGAATTAGTTGTTATTGACCAGATGCGGTTTCAACCTAAAATTTTACTGACCTCAACCGACTGACCACGTGAAAAAGATTTGAACTTCCATAAATCCAAGACCACTTGATTGAAGCAAACCCAAATTGACATGACCTAAATCCGAAACCACTTGATAAATGATACAAACCTGAAATAACCTCATCTGTAATAAAACACGATGCAAAACAATAAACAACTCTTGCTATGACTTAGACTCCTGATTTCGATCTGAATATGACTCGGACTTTGACCCAAATCAGAAATAAACAGAACAAAACTTGATATGATTGAGAATTGACTCAAACCAGGCTTGATCCAAACAAAACTTGTTCGGGCCCAATAATGACTCCAACCAAACTTCACCCAAACCAGAAAATAACACGTCCAAACCCAACCCGGATTGAACTAAACTCGACATGAAGCCGAAAGAGTAGATAGCCTGAATTGAATCCATCCTCTGAATATAACCCCACTTAAACACGAACTAACAAAGGGGGCACGTTGACCTAAATGCACATGTGAGGGCTAATCACCATGATATTGATAGGGTTCATGGAGGATTGGGTTACCGAAGTCGGAAAGAAGAGCAAGAGACCATCTAGTTTTTCCCCGGTTATATGAATTCATTTTTCGGCATGAAACAGGGTTAACGAAGTGGGATATCATTCAAGGACATTCTGTAGTGGGGTAAATGCAACTTATTATTTTTCTTGTGGCAAGGAGGTTAAAGAACAGGTAGCTAGTTGTCGTAATTGAAAGGTGAACGAGGGGAATTAGATAATTAGGAGAAACTGCGGGTTACATTTCTTGAGAATAAGATGAGGGAGGATCTTTTTAGCCATGTGATACAGAGACCAAGTGATGTACCTGTTAGGAGGCTTGGAGAGTCGTGAAATGTTGGGAACTTGGGATTGTGAGGGGTAAGGGAAGACCTAAAAAACTCGAATGGGGCTGATTAGAGTGATAGGAGTCTATTTAGGATTGAGGAAGATAAGTGTCGTATAGAAGTAATGTACCGGTTAAGAGGCTGGAAGAATGGCGAAATGAAGGGATTGTGAGGGGTAGGGAAAGGCCTAAGAGAACTTGGATGCGGATAATAAAGAGTGATATGAGTCTATTGGGATTGAGGAAAATACGGCGTTGGATAGGAGGAGTGGAGAGAGAGAGAATCTATTTCGAATTCAGCCGACCTATGCTTTGGATTCAATATTGTTGTTTGCTGTTCGAACTTTTGAAGCATCCAATAGTTTTCTCAAAAACACAAAGGATATCAGGCATAATATTTTATGTATACCATGGGTGAAACATAAGATAATTAGAAGGACCAGAGTTTCAGTTGTTTCCCTTAAATAAACAGACAGCTTATAAGAAATATCATTATTTTATCAGACCAAAAAAACACATTTTTTCATCCGCAAAAATCAGAGAAGAAAGAGACCTTAAAGCTCCAAAAAAGGAGGTTTGCAACCCAATCGAACATCAAATCAACAATATATATATATATATGTTTACCATGTGACTTTAGAGCTGAACTTAGCTAGAGCTTCCCTTTTTCCCCCCAACCCATTAATTTAAAATCAGGAAAATTAAAGTGCTGATATAACAGAAACTAGAGTTCCACCACAGAAGCGATTCTATCCATCTTAGAAGTTTCATCTCCAGGTTCAGGAAATGGGTCCAATGATGTTTAGTTAGTACTGTGAGCATCTTTTATTTACTTCTCTACTAGCAATGTGATAAGCCTTCGATACGAGATTGATGGTGAGTGACCCAGCAGCCACTTGTCTAAACATCTTACAGATAAAAGTAATACCAATTAGATTGATATAAAAAAGAAATTGCAATAAAAGTTGCATCCTAACTCACCTTGCAAAAGGTGCCATAGAGGCCTCTTGGACAAACTTTTCCTGTCACTGTTCCAATTTCTCCGGCCCCACCTTCATCACCACCTGATCCTCCCCTGCCATAAAGAAATTACATCAAAATGTCACTGGAAAAGTAAAAAAAGGGCACTATAATTCATGGAACTCTAATACATTTTACACAACACACATAAACACCAACTAAAAGAGACAGCAGTCCCATCTCGAGAGAGAGAGAAAGAGGGAGGGAGCAAAAAAGTCTCATTATGTCCAAACACATACTCATAGTCTCATATTTAAGACTCGACACTCTTTGCCACAAATTATTTCTTTTTTTGTTTTTGGGGGTGGGGTGTGGAGTAGGGGAGATTGCGGTGTTTCAACATATGAATTTGACATAAAACTCAGAAGCTTCTACTATCCATGCCAAGAAGTTACAGCTCATCCCAGCGGAATGGAGTAGGGGAAATTGTGGTGTTTCAACATATGAATTTGACATCAGAACTCAGAAACTTCTACTATCCATGCCAAAAAGTTACAGCTCATCCCAGAGGAATATCTCACCTACAAATTAAACCAGATATGAATAAACAGTATGACAAAGTAAAACGCCAGAGTACAAACCAGGGCTGTGGTTATTGAATCAGGTGCATCAATGAATAGCAAGTGAGGAGTTAATTATTACATGCACTAGTTTTAATTCACAGCATTCACAAGACATGACAGTACAATAACAAAACAGAGCACACATATCTGAGGCACTTACAATAATAAATAATTACACTGCATGCTAAAAAATTAATCAAAGTTCGAAGTCAATACAAACCCAGTGATTATTCTTCCTCTAACACTGGCAATCGGCTGATAAAGGTCACCTGTAGGAATTTCAGACCAGTGAAAATGGACCCTGCCACCAGCACCACCACCACCACCCAGTGGACCACCACTGCCACCTACACTAGAAAGGGTGGCATTATCGCCAATAGTCAATGTCCTCAAGAATAAAAGAACAGTGCCACCAGATCCACCTCCAAGGCCTCCACTAAGGCTGTCAAAAACAGTGTAAGCTTTGCTACTGCCATCTTGATAGCTTCCTCCATCAGCTTTCAGTGAGCCCTCAACAGAAAGGCTTGACAATGGATGCTCCATGGAACCCATAACTACAACACAAGGACAATAGGATCACCAAATAGCAAACAGAAGAGCGTATACATGCAGTATTAAAGAGAATTTTCGAGAAGTACATAGATAGCAAGGACAATCACCTATAAGCCATCTTCCATACCACTAAAAGAATGAGGAAACAAATACAACTTGCTTTAAACTCAATTGGAAGTTCATATCATAAGAATTTAGAAGGATAATGTCAATTTATATCAAGCACATTGATACCGGAAACGTGGTATGTGGCCACGTTTCACGTTCCAGGGGACGCGTCCCCGAACGCGAAACGGGGGCGGGGGCGGGGGGCGGGGGAGTCCTCGAGGCTGCTTCCGCGTTCCCGTCTCCCACCCCGCCCGGACGTCTCCGTCCCTTGTAACAATGATCAAGCAACAACAAAACAATTGATGCAATGCTAAGATAATATTATAGAAGTAAAGATAACAGCTGCATTAGGCTTTGGTAGCCACTAGCTGGAGCGAAAAACTCTAGGTAATGAATCAAGCAAGTTAGAAGCTCTTCCCTCTGAGCTTGTACGACTTACCAACAATACCACCACCAACAGTGGAACCAGTTAAGCTCTCATTTCCGCTTCCACTGCCAAGTTCACATGGTAAATAAGTGCTTCCATATGATGTCCCACCCTCAACACAAGTACCACCATGACATCCAACCCCGCCATTGCCACCATGACCACCACCACCACTTAGCCCATCACCGAGAACCTTTCCTCGGCCAATTCCACCTGTGCACCCTGTACAATTACAGAAAAAAAAAAAATCACGCAAAAAAAACATAAAACTTGACTGAGTATATGAGACATTCTCCCATTACAGCCTAGACAAGAACAAAATACAGGGAAGGGAAGTGATACAGAACTTCTGGAAAGGGGGGGTAAAAAGCTTAAAGGATAACGCCTCCCATACAGAGAGCAAAGAACCCACAAATTCTGGAACGAGAGATACCACTAAAGGCGATAGCTTGCTGATCTCGTCTCCATCTCTAATCTCTAAAAGATATCAGCCAGATCAAAGCGATATAACATCTGAGCTAGCCAAAAAAATTTAAAAAGGCGTACCCAAGCCAGATGCACTTATCATTCCAGATGCGCCCACATCTATAGTCCTGGCTCTATGAAAATGAATAACTGATCCTTGAATTGTGCCTTCAACATTTACGTCTTCAACTCTGCATACCTGTCAAAACTCCTCAGAATGAGTTAGAATAAACATTTAATTATTTCTGGTACTTATCAATAGGTTATATTTAAAAAACAGACCTGGAGAGTAAAGGACAACGATGAATTGACATTGCAATCTTCAGGGGGATGCAGCAATTCCATAGGACAGTCATTGCGATGACAATAAAGCCTCGGCGTCCTGCAAGACAAAAAAGAATGAACCTCTTTTGATGCCATAATAATGCGTAATATGTTAAACAGAAACATTAATGTTCAGCCAAAACATACATGTCGTCTTTCTTTGCATTCTCCAATGGACCACGCAAAATTGATCCTGGCCCGATCTGTAAAATGAAAAAAAGCGAGAATCACAGAAATGATATAATACTGATTGCACGACAAAATAAAATCTAACATTTCAACCATAAGCCATAAGGTACAAAAAAAAATGCTAAAAGGTGACATTTCTTCAATGATATTGTTAAGTGCAAAAAAGATGAGGACCGATAAATATTTCTGTAACACAACTCCTGTCTAGCAGCAAACAACACAAAATTCTCTGTTCCTCTCAAGCTGCAAGATTTATAAAAACACAATAACAGACGAACTTGCCTACCGTTATCATTTGCAAATTCAACAACTTTGAAATATTTCAGAGATGACACCTACAAGACAAATTCCCACCCCCCAAAACCAAATGCCAGCTAAGACATCAACCCACAGACAACGACAGGAAATACACCTTCCAAATTGCTTTATCCTCTAAACAAAATCTCTCGGAGAAAAATTAAACTAGTAGATTTTGCATTCAAATGACACATCGTGAATGCACCCCACAAACCCAAGATCTAATAAGTTCCTTAATTTTGGTGCCTTTCATTCTATTAGAGTGTAACCCATTGAATATGGACAGTTTGCTGAGCCAGATCACCAAGTGAAGGGAAGAATCAGACCCATATTTTTACATATCCAAGTTCAAATGGATATGTATTTCGGTTTGTCCCGATAACACAGGAGGAAGGTTACAAAAAGTAAATCATAAAGCTTGACCAATAATGCAAAACTTCAACAGAAATATGAGTTTATGAAGCAACTATACACCTTTGGAGAGATGTATCCTAACTTAGACTATTCCCCAGCATAAGTGTTTTAAAAGGAATGACTTTTAAGAAATGCACCTAAAGGTATAGAAGGGTCGCGTTGGGGGAACTTGTCACTTACATGGATGCCATAAAATAACGAAAGCACCAGACGCTGTGCCTCAATCACATCACCAGGACCTGTCAAATTTAACAGACCTTGTCCGTGAACTCCCAAGTTCGCATTAGAGTGTATGGAGGATGATTCCTGGCAAATCAATAAGGGTAAAAAATTCAATACATGAATAAATATTGACAAATACCAGAAAAAAAAAAAAAAAAACATCCCAAGAGTATACCCTTAGAACCAGCAGATTACTGGCCTCCAGCAAGGATGTCGCAACTGTGACATCTCCGCCCCCATCTACTAGCAATTGAGAATTCCACATCAAAAACATTTTCACAGACATACGAAGTGCGCCATACACCTGTACATAATTAAGCATCAAGCAAAATGCAATTAATATATGACATGGTTCAAAAGGAAAATTAGATGAACGAGAATACAACAATAAGTTATTCACTCTACCACGTAAAGGACACGGCCAATAATTAGTGAACTCAAAAGCCAGAGACATCAACTATTCATAAATCTATACTCTAGGAAAAGGAAATCCACATCTATATGGATCATTCACCTAGTAATTGTTTGCAAAATTGAGTAACCAACTAACGAAGCCTAAAGAAACTAGTGAGGGGTCATAAAAATAGCAAGAATTTAAATTACCATCTAGGAAAAGACATAATAAAATAAGAAGCCACCAGAGAATCAACCCTCTTGGTAAAATTAGACCTGGAGGCCATCGCTTTGCATTATGAAAAAAGAAAACCTCACTTACAGAACTACAGAAGTGGAAGTAAGGATGTGTAAATCAATAAACATTAAAAAAATCTAAAAATCTATTTAGCATGGAAACTCTCATGAAGATCATGTTTCCCATTTCCGGAACTCGAGTACTTGAAAACTCGAGAGGACAAAATTTCTTTGAAAGACCAGCGAGTTTTCTGCCTCAATGATCTTCAGTCACAAAATGATATTTTCCCAACTAAAAATCTCTTAGCTAACTCTATAGTCTATACCCTATTATATACATCTTTTGTCAGTAATAAACAAAACTACAACAGATTTTTATGCAACAATAGTTATTTAATCCTCTACATTTTGCGTTCCAGAGTTTCCTAATCGTATGAAAACAGTGTTTCAAAAGCTTCCACATTTTCATTTTTTGTCTCCAAGCTACATAGGTGAAAATATCTAGTATAACACATATCGAATGACCCAAACCCCAATCCAAAAAGACAAGGAGTTTGACCATCTAGGTCCATGCCTTCATATAACTAAACACCTTGTCACTTTACCCTACAAGGTTATAAATTGCAGCCTCTTTCCTATATCATGCATGAGCTATCAACCCGCGTACCACAATGGAAAGCACTTAGAAACTTGCTATATCAGATTACCCATTTTCTAAAGCTAGCTAAAGAAGTTCATTCTGGACTTGTTGAAGAGTACTGTTTGATGCTTCTCTTAAGAAAACATAAGAAACAGCTATTAGATTGGGCAATAAATTTCACACGATGTTTATAACTTGACATTTCATTAAATGAATCAACTCCTTGATGAAACCAGAAAGTCTGAAATAACAGAAACCTTGATCACAGAATCACTCATCAACAATTCCTCAGCCAATAGTTCAAACTCTGACGTAGCGAAATGTGCCAGCCCAAAGCTCAATTCTCCACCAGCCTCCAGTTTAATTTGGCCTTGAACCTACAAAGTATAACATGAAATTTCTTCACACATTAACACCACAAGCAGAAATCTAAGAGAAAGACCCTATGACATGTATCTAAGGGCTGAGGTAACAAACGAGAGCTTTTGTTACATAAAAAAAGCATGATCAGGTTGGAGAAAACTGCTTCATCCCCCAAAAGTGGAAATCAAAAGCAGGAGTCAAAACACTGAATAAGAAACAATCCTACTAACAGCGTTATATTTATCAAACATGATTCACGTTCAACTTGTTCATCTTTGATCTTCTCATTCATTCTTTTTACTTTTTATAAAACTCCATATATAGGGGCGTTACTAAAATAAATAAATTGACCAGGGTGGAGATCTGAAACACTAGTGCTTCAGACTTCCAAAAACCTAACTGACCTGCACCCGACTCCAAAGCAATGGAACTGATGCCTTCGCACGGTTTCGCACATAAACATTGGTCCAAAGAGGCTGATTAGGAAAATCCATTAGCAAGGTGTTTGTTTGTGTAGAACGATTGTGATTACTAATAATAAGGCTGCGGGGAACGGCATCATAAAGAGTCCCAGCAGCACCTGCATTGTCTGAGCATCCGTAACTAATTCCACCTGCATGCAATAATAACATAGGCATCAATACTTCAACTTTCAATAATCATTTGCATGACAGATATCAACAGAATGACAGAACATAAAAAGTGACCATGTTATAAAAGAAAATCTTTGCAGTACAACCAGAAAGCATGAAGGAATTTAGGGTGGTAAGATTTGTTTATTTTGCTCTTCTTCTCTATCCAGTCAGTTTCTTGTAATGTGTAGTCTTGTCTTGTTAGAGTTTGTTGGCACAAGATAAAGGATAATGATATTTGTTTCAGGACAAATTACTTTGGGATAATGATAGGAAAGCTATAGACTTTGGGATTTTGTTTGGATATGTAGTAGTTAGAATCTGGAGGTTTACAGGGGTATTATCTGAGCTTCATATAGGAATAGGATGATGAATTGGTGACTTAATTTCATATAATGATATGAAAGCTATATACTCTAAATCTACCTTTGCCTTTTCTTTAAAGGGGTTCAAATGTCTTCTTATCTCTTGGAATATACCAAGAATTTAGCAAATTTACTAATACCCCGTTTTGTGGGGGTTTTAGTAGGATTAAACCTACCTTGCCAAAATCTTCTTCCAACTACAGCCCTCCAGCAAACACACATGAACAGAAAAGAACAAGGGAGTTCAAGAACACAGAGCCTCATGTGCAACAATTTCTAAATCAGGTGGAAAATTCCAACTCCGGATTCTCAATTCCTTAACTTTAATTAATGTCAAGCAGCTACTATTACTAAGTACTTTTGCAGGTAAAGATTAGCTGAAACAGCTATTGCAATAGCAAGCACAAAAGGTACATAGATCTAAAGCCTCAGCAGGGACTAGATTAGAACTTAAAAATCAATAAAGATTCGAAACAAAAAAAAATATCAATCAACACGATAGAAATGAATTGCTATGAAACAAGAGTTAATCATATAGAGATAAGGAAGTATCAGATCTTCTCACCATGAGAAAAACTTTTTGGCTCATCATGCCAACTGAAAACATCAATGGAAACTCTCCCACCGCCTCCACCACCAAAACCATTACCCCCCACATGCACTTACAATACCATCTCCTGACCTGCTTATCAGCAAAAGCACCCCCACAGATTACACATTTGCAAATCAACATAATACAACTTCAATACAGAAAGCACATAACTAACATTAAAAATACTCCTAGCCACCACAATAGAAGAAATGAGAGGAAATCCAATAAGGGGACGAAAAAAATGTGCCACCCATGTCTAACTTCATGCATAAACCACAAAAATTGATCGATATGGACCATCACCTGATATTACTTATGAATTATGATAATCAAAATATGGTACCATCCAACAACCAGAAATGAGTTCCATCACAGATAACCACATGTCTCTTGTAGGTTAATTATGATTTCAATGCTAGGTCACCTTCACCAACAATCACAAGAAAGAGAAGAACACCAAAGGCATGAGTAAATACAACACACCAACCCATATAAATCTTAACGTTAAGACACGGATTCTGAACCACAAATCATATGCTGAGTAGTTTTCCTTATTCCATCTATTTCCTTGGGACTGGAGGGGAGGCGGTCAATTTGAGCAGTGCAGGAAGCCTGAGGTACGTGTATCACCTTTGCTTATAAAAATACAAAATTACAACTTAATTTTAGCAAAGGAACTTCAGTTCCATCTCTTTCCCTTTCCCATTTTTATCAATAGTTATCTTAAAACTGAGGTAGGGTATAGGAAGGTCTAAACAAATACAGCCTAAGCCTTACAATTAGTCATCAAAGACTATTTGACAAGTTGTTACCGAAAGTCCCACAAGAAATATTAGGTATGAAGGGAAAATGAGTATTGTAGGCAAAACATGAAAATAAATGGTATTAGTAAAAATAAATAACAGTCAATATTTTTAATAAAGCATTAGTATAATGACAGTAGCAGTAGTAATTGCGTTAATAGATAATATCAGCAAAATCAGCAATAATATCAAAGATAGAGGTAACTATAGCTTGATTGGGAGTTGGGACAATGAAAATAATAAAATTGAAAACAAATTGTAAGGGTAAAGCAAAAGAGACTTCTAACTCCATACCATTTTGGGTAACATAACACGCAAAAGATGCATGGGAAAAAGATGCATTGAGAGAGGAAAAGGGAGAGAAAAAAAATTTGCACATCACCTAACTCCGTCTTTGTCGTTGGCTATAAGAATTCTTACATGCCAACAGACCATGCTTTCCCTATTTAGAGACGTGCATTCCGTAATCGTTTAGGTCTTGACTCCTGATTATGCCTCGATTCTATTACATCCCTCATAATGATTTTCTCGCTTCTCCTCACGGGTTCATATGCCATCTCCTAACACGCTTCTACATCTAAATGTTCCTTTACATTCAATCCTCAATAAAAGCCACCCCTATAAAGTCTCTTACTGCACCTGTGTAGCATTTCTAATTTTATCTCTTCCGGTGAGGTTGCACACTTAACAAGCATATGCTTCTCCACCACACCCATAAGCTTCCAGAGTTAATCCCTCTCTGCAAATTAGCGGATTGTTCTTAGCTCTTGAGGTGATTCTACTAGCTGATTTTCAACCCATAGTTTTCGTGATAAAATTCGGTAAGACTCAAAAGATAACTAATAGTTATTTATTTGATGGCCTAAAATGACATATAAGGACATATTTTGACAAATATTGAATAAGAAAATTTAAGCAGGCAACTTTTGGATAAAATTAGTCATTTAAATCTCAAATATTTCTATATTCTGAACTTCTAGAAACTAATAAGGACCAGACCTCTCTTGCAATCCGCTAATTGCCAAACACAAGCAATAAAGATTTGACTTGGAGGACCAATATCGTAGTCAACACTTATCCCCACAGGGGATAGCCAGCCTAATAATTACACAATGGACTCAGAGACTCACCCATGACTTTTTAGCACCACTGTTTGCCGCATGTCTATTTAAACACCCAACACTGACACAAAGCACAATTTCGTCATTGATCTCACCATTATCTTGAGCACTTGGTCCCATATATGTGAAACACTAACTTTAATATAGGAAAAAACAGTTCTGATCAACTTAGAAACCACAACAGTTTGGCATCTCTTACAGCTCTTGCTATTGACACCTTTTTTCTTATCTAACTTTGCTATTAAGAAGGACTGCCATGTTATGGTGCAAAATTGCCCCCTAGAAGTATCTTTGTGAGCTCATTCACGACAATGACCAAAAGAAAGGGGCTAAAAGCTGATCCTTTAGAATCCACTTGAAATGTAAATGCACATTTGCTTAACATTCTCAAAACAGTCTACCCTCTAACTATGCAATTCACTAGGTAAGCAATCATATCCTTTTCTAGATCAATAAAACCCACACATAGATTCTTTTAATTATCTACATCGTACCCTATTAAATGTCTAGAAAGATGTACAGCTTCCATTATGTATCTACAAATCTATACACCAAATTCGGCAGTTATTTTTTATGGATGAACATGTTGCTTAAACATGGAAACGCGGGTACGCGTGTCATAGGGGTACAAAATCTTACACATGTAAGGAGGCATCCATGAAACATAATCCAGGCTTTACGGATGCATTCTCTTCTCCTGAATTTTGCCAAACAGAGCTTACCTGAATCATTTAAACTTATGCAAACTTATTGGAACACATCTGTTAACATATTGGAACTAACCTGAACTAATCTGAAATTATTGGAACTTCCCACCTTATTTTTCTTCAAACTTAATTTTTTTAAGGTAAAGAGAATGCTCCTTAAATGGCTTACATGTCCTTTCACATTACAAAGACACAACCACACATTGTAAATTAACTTGCTATAAAGATCTCGTTGAAATAATTATCACTACGCCCATTCTTGAGCATATATCGCATATCTTTCTCTTCAAATTCCCCCTTTTTATATTGTCCTTTAATTTTACAAATATGTTGATCCAAATAATAGCACTTGGATGAAAACCAAAGTGCTAAGTACAGATTCCTACCCTCTTGCAAAAAAAATAATAAATAAATAAATGAAGTACGGATTCCTACCCTTGTTCAAGAGTCAGTATCAAATGCTAAGTACTTAAGATGAATAAAAGAGTCGAAGAAACTTTGATCGTCTCATTTTCTTCTCCATCTCTTATATACATTATTTTGTCACGTGGCTAAGTAACTTAAATATTAAATTTTCTATTATTACAAGATGCATCTAAGGCTTAACTTTATAGTGTTTGAACGTTCAAGAGCAATGAATTATTTGCATAAATTAATCAAGCCTTCTTGTTCAAAGGAAAATTTTGGGCATATTGGACAAGAATCAACCTTAAGCCAATTTGGTGCAAATGACAAAAAAAATCACAAGTTTTACACCTAGCCTTCAACATTGCGATCTAAGCTCTATGAAGCAAATATCTTAATAAGAAACCACTAGTATTTAACACTTTACATACAAAAGAGATCAATAGAAGAAATCTAAATCATAATTTATCATTTGGCGCAAGTCAACATGGACAAACCCAAAACCACAACGAGAAGATCATTTAAGGTCCTAGTACATTTGCCTTAATACTATCTCTAAATCATCTCACTGCACCAATAGATTCCACCAATATCAAACTCATTCACTTGTCTAAAGCAATCAGCTAGTTCAGAACTATCATAGCAGATAATCATCAAGCGTAATACCTAGATTTAGAAGTTATAACTCCTTAGAAGTTTGAAACTCCTAAAGTATATAATTAGTATTGACTTTCTCATGACCTGGTAGGATTTAAGTGCAGAACAGCAAGTTCCTTGGAGTATGATTGATTGGCACTCAAGCATTAATTTATTACTTGACAATTCCTAAGTATAAATGAATCCCAAATCACAATCTCTGTTTTTATATCCCTTAATCATCTTCCTTATCATCTCGTGTACAACTCAACTTATCTTCTTTCAAATGTGTCCTCACCAAAGTCTAGCCTTTCTTGCATGTGACTAGTGTGATTCGGCCCAAGGTGTTTAATGTTCTTGAATGCTTATAACAATAATTGAACAACACCAGACATCCTTGTAAGGTTGCACTCAAAATATCTTTAGCAGTAAATTAAGTCAGATATACACAAACAGAAAAACGCTCCTGATCATGTTTGATAGATTTCTTGACAAATTGTGTGGCCAGAGAAAGGGCAAGAGCAAGTTTAACCGGATAGGGTTCCCAAGCGAAGACAATCACAAATGAATTAGTGCTGTCATAGTTCCCTGAACATCTCCTTTGACTATTCATGCAGGACTTATTTGTAATTCATTCATCCCACCTTAAGGCCCATCTGACAACCGGTGACAAAAGGCAGTAATTAGTGTTATATCTTGTAAGGAAAATCACATGCCAACATCTACGGTAATGCTTGTCCACCCCAAATATCTCACTTTCCATTACCATCTATCACTACTTCAAAGGACAGTGTTGGTGGAGTGTATTCTCCTTCACTTGATTCCCCTTGTCTTAACTTCTTAGCACTCATAAACTAAACTAATTTGAACTTATTGGATTTGAACTTAAATCACCTGAATTTAAATGATCTAAACTAAACCTCTGAAAACTTAGTAGTCTTGAACTTAACTTATTAGAATTTATTTGAACTCGTTTTGCCTAATACAAGTAAGATGAGGATAACAAAGTGGTAGGGGGAAATTTATAAAGAAAAACACACTTTAAGGTTGGTATTTCAAACCATGGACATTCTCACATTCGCATTTGACTTTCTTACCCAAACTTCCACGTAAATTTTTTACCACCACCCGCTGTTTATTACCCCTACCAAACCGTCCATCGTTGCATACAATCTACAAATGCTAGACTCACAAGTTCGAGCAAAGATCTCTTGCATATAAGAACTTATTAAGTAGCTAAAATGGAAGCATAAAGGATTAACAAATAACAAACATATGCCTTAGGCATCATATCTTGAGAGTAATTTGAACCACCTAAGATAAAAGTAAGAAAATTCTAGAGCTGCATACCTAAAAATTTAGTCATACATTTTGGACTGACTAACTAGTAAGTCAGGACTATTGCTAATCGAGAGCATATCTTTCATAGGAGTAGACACCACGGCCCAATTTAACCTTAAAAATATAGGCTAACATGCGAGTCACCTGCTGGAATCAAACATAAACTAATGCCATAACTGATAATAGATTGAACCGTTTGTTTTTTAACATCACAATCCTCATAGACAATTACATAGCAGCTATATAAAAATAGAATAAAGAGATTGAAGTTGCATGAGACCTGTATGTATTATTGTATTATAGCTACTAATAGAACTAAAAAGGAAGACATGTAAAGGGATATAGTCAAGTATCCCTAATCAATTCGTTGGTAAATATACCAGTTAAGTGAAATACCAACTAAACACAAGAAATATGATCTGCAAGAAATAGATGAAACTACTAGGAAAATGTATCGTAGGATTGTACGCAAAAGCAATCACACAACACAAACCTAACAAGAAAAAGATTGAAAGAAAATATGGCTTCAAAGAAGAGTTGAGAAAATTTACATCTTGTAAGCCATGATGTGGATGCTCCCACCAGAACCACCACCACCTTTGTTTCCTCCCTCGCCACCATCAGCCAAAACCTGTGCATTGACCACAAGATACTCCTTCACATGAAGCCTAATCCTCCCACCTCCTCCCCCGCCGTAATCCGTTTCCTTACTCGTAGTCCCTCCCTTACTCCCGTAACTCCAAGGCTGATCCAATGACGACCAAGAATAAGTATCCCCACCCCAAACATCCTCGGGGCTCTTAGAATCATCCATCACACAACCCGCACCTCTCCCACCGTGGCCCCCACCTGACCCGTCCAGATCAGCAGGTGAGCCACTCGTCTGAGACGGGGGATCACCAGCTAATCCAGTAGTATTTATCACTGACCCCTCACCAAATGTTGCATTCCATGAAGCTAAATCAAAAGTACCAGCAATAATAGTAGAGTTATCCCCTAAGCTGAAATTACCCGTAATATTGATAGCAATCTCACACCCAGGAACTGTAGAACAGTTCACTTTTACATTAGGGAGGATGAAAAAATTGCCCATCCCTTGTATATACACACTCTCAGTAAGATTCAAATCAGATACAATCTGACAAGTAGTGTCCAAAGTACCAACACCATCTAGATCCCCCTCACATGATACTGTGGGGGGGATGCGGCGGAGGCGGAGGCGGCGAAGGTGGCGAATAATCATGATGGAATAACAATAAACTCGATTCAACATCAACATCATCCGAAAACAAAGAAGCATATACTACCGGAGACAGAAATCCAGGGTTTAACAAAAACAGTAGCAACAGTAGAATCATCCAACAACGAAAACTCGACATTACAGTTACAATATATATGTATATATATATAATAAATTAAACTAAACTAGATTCAGCACCACCATTTAACGATGAAGAAGCTAGACAAGGAAAAAATCTAGGGTTTAAGAAGAGCAAGAAGAGTAAAAATTGAACCATTGAAGAGCTGAAATTCGCCATTGAAGTGAAACCAAATCGAACCGAATCGAATCAGGAACTTCTTCATCAAAATTAACGAAATTTCGACGGAATTAGAAGAAGAAAAAAAAAGGATAAATTAAGGTAGAAATTGGGGGAATTGAGATGAAATTAGAGCATCGGAAAAAACCCTAGAAATGGTGAGAAATCTAGGGCGAGTGATGCTGCTGTTCTTCTGGAGTGAGAGATTCTGGAGAGAGAAAATAGGAGAAGAGAAGAGAAAAAGAAGAGAGAGAAGTTAAGTTATTTTTAATTTCTTATTACAGTTAATTTCCACTTAAGAATGGAATTGAAAATGTGACATGTCTGAAAGTGATGCGTTTTCTTTTTTTTTTCTTCTCTTTTTTTAATTCTTTTTGGAGAGAGGGAGTAAGTGATGCCGATGTTTTCTCTCTTCGAGTATTTATTTTGGGGTGTGCTATATACAGCAAAAAAAAAAAAAACTAAATACAACAAAACAGGTTAAAAGACTAACCTACCTCTTTTGAAATTTAACCCCAACAACAACACTACTATCTCTCACCCTGCGTTACAACGCCTTGACCTCCTCAACACTACAGGCAGCCCAATTATCCCTAACTCCTCCTTAGCTGCGCGCCAGGTGAAAGACTCCTACTCGTGCGACGCCGTGAGAAATTCCGTCCAAAATCAGAGCGGCCCCGTCGCCCGACATAAACGACCCCCACCCTACCCGTCGCCCAACACATACAACCCCCACCCTCCCCGTCGCCCAACACAAACGACCCCCGCCCTCCCCGTCGCCCAAACTAACGCACCCCCACCCTCCCCCTCGCACATCGCCGACGACCCCCACCCTCCTCCCCGCACGTCGCTGACGACACAGAGCACTAGCCCTTGCCGGAATCTGACAACCACCCAAGTTCAGTTTCTTAAACCTTCAATTCTTTTTGGAATTTATATAAATTTGATTTTTTTTTATGTAATTTGAGTGTATGAATTATTAATCATGTTCTAATTGCTTTGGGGAAACATTTAAATGTATGAATTGTTTAATTGAAGATTTAGTTATTGATAAACGTATGAATTGAATGAATTGATGAGGTTCATGAAACTAGTCTTGTTGTTGTCGTGCTCGTTACTTTTTGCTGTAGGTATGAATGTATGAATCAATGAGGTTTAGAAAATTTAGTTATTCATATAAGTATGAATATATGAATCATTGAATTGATAATTTTTTTCAAGTTGAGGTTAAAAGATTTTCATTCTCATTTTATTTTAATTATAAAAACATGAGATTAACTATGGTTAGTTTTACTAGATTTTAGGTGTTGTATTTAGCCTTTTTCTTGCTGTATATAGCACTTTTGTATATTTTTAAAATGGTAGAGTTTGAGATATTCTATAATCCTAGAGTTTTGTGTAATGAAATTTTTTGATTTAGAAGAGTAAAAGAACGTATAAATCTTGAAGATCGTATGTCATAAAATTGAATAGCTTGTACAAATGGCTTGCTCATTGTATTTATTACAAACTATAAATTTTGTCATTATTCACTTTAAAATTGTTGCTTTAGCAAAGTTGTTTGCTTGTATAAAATCTTAGATAATCAATGCTTTATAAAATAAATGTAGAATAAAACTCTACTAACTTTTGGACATGGGTAAGTTGTATGAAATATCTTTGTTTATAGATTTAAGATTTTTATGATATTTCGCCTAAAATCATGGTGTAAATATTTATAAATAATTAATGAAATATTAATGACATAGAGCCAGGTGATGATATAAGCATTCAGCTTAGGTACTACATGTAAATAAATAACTAGTGAGTGTCCAGGGCGATGCCCCGGGTTATTACTTTTCGTAACTTTTTGTCAAGTGAAGAAAAATTGACATAATGACATGATAAGTAATTGCATGATTTTTGAAAAATAAACCCTTAAAAGTTTGGGGATGAAAGCAATAGCTTAACTTTCTACAAGGAATTGGAGTAAGAGTTTATGTCCATAATAGTCTCTTGTTACTATCATAAAAAAGTTAGGTAACTAACTACTTGTGCAAATCTTTTAATGAGATATAATTATAGGATCTTATGATATTTTATTTTGAATTACTAACCAATGGTGTTATGTTGGGTTAATGGTTAAGCTTTCACTTTTCATTTCAAAGGTCATGTGCTCGATACCTTGTAACTACAGAGTGCCACGTGGCACACAAACTTTCTTAGGAACATCTTTTAATATATTAGTATAGATAGTAGCACACTGGAAATACGTTATCCATTTTAGCCAAGAAAATATGTGACATAACTACTTATTTAATAAAAAATATTTTTCATTTATATACTTTCTCCGTTCTAAAATAAATGAAACACTTCTCTATTTTACTCCATGTAAGAGCTTTTTGAGACAAGGATTTAACTTATTTCAAAACGAAAAAAGTTTTATATTCAACTGTTACATATGAACGAAACCATCAATATCATTGCCTATTGTCAATGTTTATAATCTTTAAGAACTCAATGAAAATAAATTTAGATAGATCTAAAAATTATTAGCTTGTGACTTATAATTTTATGATCTTGTATTAAAAATAATTTAAAACCGACTTACAACTCGTGCAACGATTTATGACTTATTTCATAATAAGTATCATTGTTATTATTATTCCCCTAACATTGACACTTAAATAAAAGCACATACATTGCTTAGGATAATTAATTAATTTTAACTTACTTTTTAGTGCTCATACTTATCTTTTACTCACTTCAAACTCATATAAATTTCATACCTTTATTCCTTATACTCAGTTTAAATATCTATACCAATTGTGTTACATATAAAAACAACAAATGTTTATTGATAACATCAATTAAAAGGCCAAAAAGAATCATAATAAGATACTTAAACAGTAAACCATCTTCTTCATCTTCCATTACTATTAGTTCATTTTGATGGGGCAAAAATTCGTAAGAGGCGAAGACCCATCGAAATGAGCAATTTTCTAAACTTACAAATAATTACCAATTGATGGGGTAAAAAGTTCACAATAAATGGGGAGTAGGTAGAAGATGGAGAAGAAGAACTCAAGTTTTTTTAAAATATAAAATAGGAGGTTTAATTTTCAAATTTCTTCTTTGGGAATAAATTAAATATAGACTAAGGGCCTATTCTCCCCAGCTTATTTTCAGTTCAGTTGCAATCAGTTCAGTTCAGTTGAGTTCCTAATTTATTTCTCTGATAATAAAACAATGATAATTATTATTATTATTACAATTATGATTACTTTAATAATAATAATATTATTATTATTATTATTACTATTATTACTACTACTATTACTATTACTATTACTATTACTATTATTAATATTAATATTAATATTAATTTTAATATTATTATTACAATTACTATTATTATTATTATTATTACTACTACTCCTATTACTATTGTTTTTACTATTATTATTACTACTAATATTATTATTATTATTATTTATTGCTAATTATTATTTTTGCTCATTCTTTTTTTTGTATGATTTTGCTAATTATATTGAAAATAATAATTCAAGCCTAAGAAGTACACATTTCAATAATATTTGTCATTGCTAATTATTTTTTTTAATTCTTATTTATTATTATTATTCAATAGTTTATTATTATTACTAGTTCATATTTTATCATTATTATTAGATAATTTATTATTATTATCTAATAATTTATTATTATTATTTAATAACTTATTATTATTTTATTTAATAACTTATTATTATGAATTTATTATTAATAAAATAATATTTTTATTTTTATTATTATAATTATTATTAAATATTAACATATTATATTATTAAAAACTATTATTATCATCAATTAATGTATACTATTATATTATATTATATTATATTATATTATATTATATTATATTATATTATATTATATTATATTATATTATATTATATTATATTATATTATATTATATTATATTATATTATATTATATTATATTATATTATATTATATTATATTATATTATATTATATT
Source organism: Beta corolliflora (assembly GCA_947648045.1). Lineage (NCBI taxonomy): Eukaryota > Viridiplantae > Streptophyta > Magnoliopsida > Caryophyllales > Amaranthaceae > Beta > Beta corolliflora. The sequence continues at coordinate 51,982 of CANSZD010002329.1, forward strand.
ATATTATACTCCCTCCGTTTTCTTTTGTTCTTCCTATTTGGAATCTTTATGTGAGAGGAAATTGGTCAAAGTAGGAAGAACATTCGGAAACGGAGGGAGTATTATATTATATTATATTGTTATTACTATTATTTATTTATTTATTATATTGATTAATTAATGATAGCTAAATTATTATCATTACTATTAGTTATAATTTAGTTCAGTTCAGTTGCAATTAGTTCAGTTCAGTTCAGTTGTTTTATGCCGAAGTGAACAGACCCTAATATTAGCCGTAGATTTAGCTGAAGGATGAGATTTCTCAAAATCTTTCAATTCCATTATAAAAAAAACCCTTGATAATATCTCTATAATGCCTAAGTCTAATAATTTGACAACCTTAATATCTATAATTTAGGAAACTATTATTAATTTCTTTATTATAGCATTAATTCATTAGACATTGAGGTGGCAATTGAAGACTTATGAAACTGGCATTTGACACCATAAGGACGACTGACACGTGGCACCATGACAATTGTTGACAAGTGGCAAGATCTATTTTGTTCTATATATATAAATATATATGATCTTATGTTGAGGCTTGAGAAAAGGGAATGCTAAAAAATTTAGCTTAAAATATACATGTATGAGTATATGATACCATCAATTTCTAAACGTTGCTCTACAATTTTGTTTGGCAAGTAAATTTCGTCTATGCATCTAATCACCGTTCATCGGTTATCAGCTTTATTAATCAGAACCATTTTAAAGTGACATATGGAATCTTCACAAATTGTTTTCGATAATTTGTCCCTAAAAACACGAAATATGTTGAGATTAGAAAAAAAAAAAAGTTGAATTCAATCATAAACTAATGCCATAACCAATTGTAGATTGAACAATTTATTTTTTAAACATCACAACCCTAAAAGAACAATTATACACCTTTAGTTGTTGAGTGATAAGTATACATATATATATATATAATTCCCTCTAGGTTTTCTGTGCGAGGATTCGTCTAGGTTTCCCTAGTTTCATCCTTCTTCGAAGGAGTCAGTCTCAACTTTCCCTTGCGATTGTGTTTTGGTTTCTCTAATCTATTGTGTGTGGCGTGTTATTATTGTGTAGTAGTTATAGTATGGATGATCAGGGGAGAAAGGAAGGGGAAGAGAGGGGGCGAAGATGAGATTGAATGGAAAGCAGGGGATAACGAGGATGAAGAGGCCCAGATTTATCTAGTTCTGATAAGGAAAATATGGGATCGAAAGGGTGTTAATTCAAATGCCCTAATTGACACGATGAGAAAAATTTGGCAACCGAAATATGGGATGGAGGCGAGGAAAATAGAAGACAATATGTTTTCATTCCAATTATTTCACTGGAAGGATAAAGCAAGGATCTTGGAGGGACAACCATGGCACTTTGACAAGCACGCTCTTTGCTTGAGTGAGATACAAGATGATGGTAAACCATCCGAACTCCAATTGAACTCTTTACCTATGTGGGTCAGGTTCTATAATCTCTCATTTAAAGGCCGAGGATGTGAAGATAATATTCAATTATTGGCAAGCAAAATCGGGACTTTTTTGAAGATAGACAAGATGGATATGGTGGACATTAATCGTTTGATGCGAGTGCGGGTGATTGTTGATGTTCGCAACTCGTTAAGAGAGAGTGTTAAACTCAAATTAAGGGGAGGAGAATCAATGAAAATCCAGGTTAAATATGAAAGATTGCCATTATTTTGCTTTATTTGTGGGAGGATTAATCATAGAGATAGGGATTACAAGGAAAACACAGGAGATATCACTCCGGAGAAGAGGTTTGAGGTGTTTATGCGTGCATCTCCATGGAGAATTCCAACCATGGAGAATATGCAGGAAGAAGGAAGTACTAGGCCGGGGTGTGGCAAGGCGCTTATTTGTGACCAAACCTATCAAGGATGGGATGATAATGCTGAAGATGATAGAGGAAGTAGAGAACACGAGGAGACAAGTAGGGGAAGTGGTGGAAAAGTTGAAAGATTCGGAATAAGTGGGGATGAAGTAGGAGAAGAGGGACAAGGAGGATGTAAAGACCAAAGTAAAGTAGGGGCAGCTCTAGAAGTAGTAGATGTGGTGCAGCAAGATGGAAGGGTCATAGATGTAGATCATAACCAGGAGGAAGGAGGAAAAATAGAGAAGAAGGAGGAGTTATCACAGCAAGAAAAAGACAGTAGGGAGGGGGTAAGTAGTATAAAAAAAGAAGGCACGAAAAAATGGAAGAGAATAGTTAGAGAGGGAGGAGAAGAGAAGAAAAAAGGGGTAGTATGTCTGGAGTGAAGAGGATAGTAGAGAGGAGGAGGAAATGAAAGATAGTGCAGGAGGAGTAGCTATGAAGAAACGAATAATTGAACTCACCAACACAAATGTGGCGGGCCCCACTTCTTGGGCTCTTATGGAGTCATGAATTACCTCCTCTCTTGGAACTGTAAGGGCTTGGGGAGTGCCCATGCAGTGAATGCGTTTAGGCGCATAATAATACTTGAAAACTCCCAGATGATTTTCCTCTTCGAAACTCGCCTGAAATCTTATGAAATGGAGAGGGTGAAAAATAAATTGAATTTTGATGGGTTACTTGCTGTTAGTTGTGAAGGATAAGGTAGAAGGAGAAGTGGAGGAGTGGCACTCTTGTGGCGATCAAACCTCAATGTTACTGTGAGAAGCTTTTCCCTCCACCACATTGATGCGCTTGTTAATAACTTTATTCCTGGATGATGGCGTTTTACTGGGATTTATGGATATCCTGATGATGAGAACAAACATAGAACGGGAACACTGATGGAAAGCCTGTTCGATCAACAAGAAATCACATGGGTCTGCGGTGACGATTTAAACCTGATGTTGTTGTCTGATGAAAAGCAAGGGGGGAATGATTTTAAAATTCATGAAGCAGAGATCCTAAGGCAAGCTGTAAATAGATGCAACTTGGTTGATTTGGGTTATATATCCTGATGATGAGAACAAACATAGAACGGGAACACTGATGGAAAGCCTGTTCGATCAACAAGAAATCACATGGGTCTGCGGTGGCGATTTTAACCTGATGTTGTTGTCTGATGAAAAGCAAGGGGGAATGATTTTAAAATTCATGAAGCAGAGATCCTAAGGCAAGCTGTAAATAGATGCAACTTGGTTGATTTAATTTGGGTTATGTAGGCCATGTTTTTACGTGGAATAATAACCGAGGAGGAGGAATATTCAAGAAAGGTTAGATCGTTTCTTTGCGAATCAAGAATGGGAGGAAGCTTTCTCGGGATCTTTTGTCGCTCACTTAACCAAAAGACGCTCAGATCATCTACCCACCTTTATGTGTATGAAGGAGAAAATTGCTGATTGTACAAAGAAAAAAAGGAAGAAGTTGTATCGATTTGAAGAGATGTGGTTACGTGATGATCATTGTACTGAGATTGTGAACAATGCTTGGGGCTTGGGTGGTGATATCACGGATGAAATCAATCAAACGGCTAGGCAACTGGGTGCTTGGAGCAGAGACACTTTTGGTGATTTTGCTAAACAACACCGGGAGTGTAGGAATAGTATGGAAAAGCTGATGAAGGAAGAGCAAACGAGTGATATTATAAGTCAAATGAGGGCGCTTGATCTTAGAATGGAGGAGTTAGAGCAACGTGAAGAGTTATTCTTGAGGGAGAGAAGCAGGCAGGATTGGTTAACTAATGGAGATAAGAACACTTCTTTTTTTCATAATAAAGCCAAGCAACGAAAAAAGAGAAATCACATAGCAAGTATCAAAGATGCAGCTGGGCAGGTTTATGACAAAGAGGAGCAAATATCTGAAATGTTCGTGGAGTACTATGAGAACTTGTTCAGATAGGGGGTGCAAGTGGAGGCAGTGCCGGTCTTGGATAAGGTTGATAAGATGGTGTCAGATGAGATGGTGAGCATGATGGGTGCACCGTATAGTGGGGAAGAAGTTCAGGAAGCTTTAGCTTAGATGCACCCGATGAAGGCACCGGACCCAGATGGAATGCCAACGCTTTTTTATCATAATTTTTGGGGCACGGTGGGGCAAGATGTGATAGGAAAAGTGTTAAATATGCTGAATAATGGCGGAGAGGTGAGTCAGTTCAACTCCACGCATGTGGTCCTTATTCCCAGAAAAGATAATTGTGAGTTCCCGTCTAATTTTAGACCGATAAGTTTATGTAATGTCTTGTATAAACTTATTACAAAAGTGGTCGCAAATAGGCTCAAAAAAATTCTTCCTGTGATTATTCATGAGTCTCAGAGTGGGTTTGTGCCGCGTAGATTAATAACTGATAACATTTTAGTGGCATATGAATGTTTTCATTATCTCAGGAAGAAAAAGACGGGTAAGAAAGGTTTTTTAGGCCTCAAACTTGACATGAGCAATGCCTATGATAGAGTGGAATGGTCGTTCTTGGAGTAAATGATGTTGAAACTAGGCTTTCCGGAGGATTTTGTGAAGATTGTGATGAAATGTGTGAGTTCAGCAACCTTCTATGTGTTGGTAAATGGACAACCGTCGAGAGAGTTTGTTTCTTCTTAGGGGCTTTGTCAGGGAGATCCATTATCCCCTTTTTTATTTATCATTTATGCTGAAGGTCTCTCGGCTTTGCTAAGAGATGCTGAACAAAAGAAGTTGATTCATAGTGTCAAAGTGGGCAGAAGAGTGGAGCCAATAAGACATCTCGTTTTTGCAGATGATAGTTTGTTATTTGTGAGGGCGAGTGAGGAAGAAGTGGAGCATGTTTTGGAGATTCTCTCTATCTATGAAGTTGCTTCCGGACAAAAGTTGAATATGGAGAAATCGGAGGTGTCCTTAAGCCGAAATGTTGAGCTTGCAAAGATGGAATTGCTTCAGACGAAGTTATCTTTTAAGGCTGTAGAAGGGCATGAAGAGTACTTGGGGCTACCTACCTACATAGGTAGTTCAAAGAAGAAGATTTTTCAAGTTATTCAAGATAGAGTCTGGAAAAAGTTGAAAGGGTGGAAGGAGAAATTTCTATCACAAGCAGGTCGTGAAGTGCTCATTAAGGCCATAGCTCAAGCAATTCCTTCGTATGCCATGTAATATTTTGCAATTCCGAATGGGATTCTTGAAGAGATTGAGAAGATTTGCAGACAATTTTTTTGGGGTCAAAGAGGAGAGGAGAGGAAAGCTGCTTGGGTGTCTTGGAAGAAAATGTATATCTCTAAAAAAGAAGGGGGAATGGGGTTCCGAAATATGAAGACTTTCAATGAAGCAATTCTAGCAAAGCAATGTTGGAGAATTCTTACTAAGACTGATGTTCTTATGGCAAAAGTTCTTAAAGGGAAGTATTTCCCTAACACTTCTTTTTTGGAAGCTAAAGAAAGTGCCCAGGGTAGTTTTACGTGGAAATCTATTCTTAAAGCTTGGGGGACTCTAGTGAAAGGTTTGAGGAGAGTGATTGGCAATGGTGCTACTCCTCAAATCTGGAATGATCCTTGGGTGCCGAATGTGCCTAAAGGAATTATTGGCAGCAGACCGAGGAATGATTTCGAGGCTCCAAAGTATGTGAATGAACTCATTGAAGCTGGGAGATGGCATCAGGGGTTATTAAGAGACTAATTCACAACGGAAGGGGTGGCTGCTATCACTAACATTCCTATTCTCTGTAAAAAGCGCCTATAACATGTTGATTGCAGAACAAGTGCGTGATAGGCCATCCACATCAGTAGAGAGAAGTTTTTAGCTGGAATAAAATATGACACGCTGGTGTTTTTCCGAAGATTAAAGTGTTTGTGTGGCGTGTGATGCAAGATGGTATTCCCGTTCGTGCAAAACTGGTGAATAGAGGGGTAAGTGTGGATGTAAGATGCCGAATGTGTGGGGAAGAAGTAGAAGATTTACAGCATGCTTTAGTGTTTTGTAGGGAGGTTCGAAAATTATGGTATTACTCCCCTCTTTGTTTGGAGGTGGGAAACGATGATGGGAAAACCTTCTATGAATGGTGTTTGGAGTTGGGGAAGATACACAAGGATAATCAGTGGTGGAGTTTATTATGGGCTCTATTATGAGGTGTGTGGCTTCGGAGAAATAAATGGGTTTTTGAAGGTAAGAAATGGGAGGTTGAGGACATCTACAATAAAGCTTTGAGTAGTGTTCGAGAGGTTGAAGAAGTCGGGAGGAGGGAGATGAGGAGATTAAATATGCAGACATGGAATTCGAGATGGAAGGCGCCAACTTCGGGAAGCTATAAGGTAGAGGTGATCATGGACCGGGCCGGGCCAAAAAAATTTGCCCATTGACCGGGGCGGGCCCAAATCCGGGTCAAAAAATTGGGCCCAAAGCCCGTTATTTCGGGCCGGGTTGAGCGGGCTTTTTCGTGCCAAAACGGGCTGTGCCAAAAAATTAGACTAAAACCTCTTTTTTTGGCTTGTCCAAAGCCCGCCCCAAAAAAAAAAACTGGGCCGGGCCGCCCGCGGGCCAAAACAAACTGCACAAGCCTGCCCAAAAATCGGGCCAGGCCCGCGGGCCGGGCTGGAGTTGATCAGCTCTACTATAAGGTGAACTCGGATGCAGCTTTGTTCGAAGACAATCGAGTGGGTCTGGGAGGGAGTGGTTAGAGATCATGTGGGAGAGGTGGTGGTTGCAACGAGCAAGCTGGTTATTGGCTCACTCTTGGTGGACGTAGCTGAAGCGTTCGCGGCAAGACATGTTGTTCTTACAGCTATGGAGGCTGGCTTTAGAAGTTTGGTTGTTGAAACAGACAACTTAAAGGTTTATAAGTATCTAGAGAAAGCTAAATGTGAACCTACCCAATTTGGGAAAATTATAGCAGATATCTTAGCATTGAAAAGAGCTTGTATTTCATGTAGTTTCTTCTTTGTGAAAAGGGAAGGCAATGGAGTGGCTCATAGCTTAGCCAAGTTTAGTCATCAGGTGGAAGATGTTTTAGTCTGGTTAGAGGAGTACCCAGAGGAGGTAGATAGTGATGTAATGAAGGATTTGGCTTTGTTGAATGAATAAATTGATACTTTTCATGTCAAAAAAAAAACAATTACGCAACAACATATAAGATAGAATGGAGAGATTGAAGTTGCATGAGACACATATGTATTACAGCTACTAATAGAAATGATAAGTAAGACATATAAAAGGGATATAGCCGAGTATCCCTAATCACTCTGTTGTATGTATCCCAGTTAAGTGTAATACCAACTAAAGACAAGTAATATGTTCTGCAAAACATAAACGAAGCTACTAGAAAATGTATTGTAGGAATAGACGCAAAAGCAATTACCAATACAAACACTAGTAGAGAGAGTAGTCTGAAAGTGATGCTGATGTTTTCTCTATATCTATATCAATTGTGTTACATATAAAAAGAACAAAAATGCTTAGTCCCACTCAATAACATGGTGTTCATGTGTAGGTGAGCAAATGTATATATAGTATAATGAATATTGATAACATCAATAAGAAGGCCAAAAAAACCATAATAACATTCTTTATCAGTAAACCATCTTCGTCATATTCCTTTTCTATAAGTTCATTTTGATGGGGCGAGAATTCGCAAGAGTGAAGACCCATCGAAATGAGCAATTCTCTAAACTTACAAATAATTACCAATTGATGGGGTAAAAAGTTCACAATAAATGGGGAGTAGGTAGAAGATGGAGAAGCATAACTCAAGTTTTTTTTTTATATAACAGTAGGAGGTTTAATTTTCAAATTTCTTCATTTGGAATAAATTAAATGTAGAGTAATATTAGCCGTAGATTTTTTTTGAAGGGAATATTAGCTAAAGGATGAGATAAATATTCCAATTCCATAGATTTTGTTTGGCAAGTAAATTTCGTCTATGCATCTAATCATCGTTCATCGATCATCAGTTTTATATAACCTTAACCATCTTAAAGTTACATATGGAATCTTCACACGTTGTTTTCGATAATTTGTCCCTAAAAACACGAAATATGATGAGATAAAAAAAGAACTTGAATTCAAACATAAACTAATGCCATAATTGATTCTAGATAGAATTCACAAGTTGTTTTTTTATCATCACAATCTAAGAGAGACAATTATGCAGCAGCATATAAGATAGAATGGAGATATTGAATTGGCATGAGACATGTAAGTATTACAGCTACTAGTAGAACTGATAAGGAAGATATATAAAAGGGATATAGCCAAGTATCCCTAATCAATCTGTTGTATACTAAAGACAAGTAATATGTTCTGCAAAGACGAAGCTACTGAGAAAATGTATTGTAGGATTATATGCAAAAGCAATTACCAACACAAACCTAACAAAAATAGATTTAAACAAAAGGCTTAAAAGAAGAGTTGATAAAATGTATAAGTCATGATCGGATGCTCCCACCAAACCCATCGAAAAGAGCAATTTCCTAAACTTACAAAAAATTACCAATTGATAGGGTAAAAATTTGACAACAAATGGGGAGTAGGCAAAAGATGGAGAAGCAGAACTTAAGTTTTGTTTTTAATATAACAATATGAGGTTTAATTTTTTGTTTGGGAATAAATTAAAGGTAGAGTAATATTAGTCGTAGATTTAACTGAAGGATGGGATTTTTCAACATCTTCCAATTCCATTGTTACTTAATTTTAAAAAAATCCTTGATAATATCTCTATAATGCCTAAAATCAAGATAAATATTCCTATAGGTTGACACCTCGATCTCTATAATGTAGGAAACAATTATTAATTTCTTTATCATGATAATAATTCATTGCACATTGATGTGGCATGGCAATTGAAGACTTGTGAAACTGGCATTTAGTATCGTAAGTAAAAAACTGAATATGGCACTATGACAATTTTTTGACAAGTAGCAAGATGTAATTTGTTTTATATATATTTATATATATGACTTTATGTTGAGACGTGAGAAAGGGGAATAATAAAAAATTTTAGCTTAAAATATACTTGTATGAGTATATGATACCATCAATGTCTAAAAGTTACTCTACAATTTGTTTGACTAGTAAATTTCGTCTATTCATCTAGTCACTGTTCATCATTAACTTTATATAATCAGAACTATTTTAAAGTGACATCTTAAATCTTCAAAAATTATTTTCGACAAAGTTCTATTTTTTTGACATGGGAAATTAAAATGGAAACGACTGACTTTGATGATACTAGGAGGATAACATATAAAATCATCCAGAAAAAGCTTATTTTTAACAATTTTAGGAGCTTACTAGCTATTTTAACAATTTTGTTAAGCTCCCAATTCATATTATAGTAAAGGCGCAAGACCTTATTTACTTGATATGTTATCATATCGACTCATCAAGTGATACTAATTGCTTTTATTTCTTTCATTTGTATCACTTACCATTTATAACAAGCTCATACATACTCTCTTACTTTTTTATTATAAAGGTAAGAAAAAAAAAAGGTTAGGAGACCCTCCGCACGAGGGGAGCTCCAACCTTATCGTTTACAAGGATAGAATGATGAGCATAATGTATACAACTTTCTATATTAAACTGAGAATCAACTAAAAGGCCGACATTAGCTATCCAATCTACTGCTTTGTTTGCTTCCCGGTAGACGTGCTGGAGAGTCCAAGACATGAAGGATAACAAAGCAGAACTTGGATGTCTTTGATGATGTGAGCAAGCTGTCAAGGATAAGATCAGAGACCTTTTAACTGCATTGATGACCATGAGATTATCGCCTTCAATGTGAAGGTGTTGAATATTACTTTGGATGGTCAGACGAATCCCTTAATGAAGAGCGGTGGCTTCGGCAATGAAAACTGGAGAAGAACCAATATTGAAGGTTGTCGCTTTGTGAAGTTGACCACTAGAATCCCTGATGATAACACCTGCTGCAGAATTTCCACGAACTGAGCCATTGAAGTTGAGTTTGAAATAGGGGTTGGGAGGCGACTCCCAAGCGACGAGGATGGAAGAAGGGTACTCCGGGGTGGAAGGAGGAAGAGAGGAATGAGAAAACGGGGAGCATGAGGAGATGCAGAAGTCAACAGCATTCCTAAGATTCCATTATGTAAATAAAATTTTTGCTTTACTTCTCACTTGACAAGTGGGATAGTTATTAATAACTTATCAATGTCATAAGTATTCTTTAAATATTATAATCACAACTTATCATTCTTGGCAAGTTTATCTTCATCTTAATATGAAATGACTATAATACTCTTATATAATGAGTCCACCCTCATGATTTAATAATCTTATTAGCTTAATGGTACTCTAGTTATTAGATACCACTATTAACTCTCTCAATTAAGTCCATTGGTCACAAAGTACTAAATCTACTTCTAAAAATATTTCGATATATTCAATGATTACTATTTATAGTAATTAGCCACACAAGGCTTCTAATTTTTTTAATTTTTTACAGAAGCTACATCTAAACAACTAGAAAAAAAAATCAAGGACAAGAATTATAAAATTTTGCTAAGTCATGGGCTTTGGCTACTTGCTGTCGAGGCACCTTGCAAATAGTACAGTAGGATAAGGTAGCAGCTAAAGTAATGAGGTGTTGAGCAGTCCATCGGAGAGAGACATTAGAAATTCCTTTGGATTGCAGAAGTTGGATCATAACTAAAGAATCAGAGAGGATCTGAATAGAATGAAAACCTTAACAAATTATCCATTTGATGCAGTGAAGAGTAGCTAAGAGTTCAGCCTGAAGAGCACTTTTAGCAATAAAATGCACTCCTCCAACGTAAACCTGATCTTCATGAGTCATAAACCAACCACCCCCTCCCCTTAGCGAGTGTTTGTCCCATGAACCATTAACTTGAATACACATTGAAGTTATATCCCTGTTTTGTTGCCCTAAATTTAGCATGATAAAACCCGGTGGAGAAGCTGGTAAGTTCTCCAGAGGATGAAGGAATCTAAGTTGCCGAGCCAAGAGAAGAGTGAATATTTCATGTTGCGCAGAAGCAACAACAATAGAGACTTGAATTTGAGTTTGAGAGCAAATGTCTCCCCGAAATATGCTTATTCCTAGCAATCCAGAGACCCCATAGAGTGGCAATAAAGGAATAGATCTTATTGCTCTGAGGACCATCCTGCCTGTAAAACAGTTGGATATAGGTAGAAATCCAATTTTTCATAGAAATGGATTCATCGATGTTTGAAATAATAGCTAACGAGCTATTGTTCCAGATATTTTGAGAGATAGGGCAGGTTCGAAAAAGATGATTATCATCTTCATCATCATTTTGACAGAATGGGCAGACAAAGGAAGAAACAATACTTTTCTTAGCTAAATTGATTCTAAGAGGTAAAATATTATAGCTAATTTGTAGTGGAAAAAAACGGAAGGGTTGCGGTCAAAACAGCCCTAAGGGCTGCGTTTTTGGCCAGTAGCCTTTCCGTAGCAGCTCTTCACAACGAAGGGCTGCGGTTTTGGGTCTAGACCGCAGCCCTTCTATATGTGAAGGGCTGCGGTCTAGACCCAAAACCGCAGCCCTTCGTATGCGGAATTTTTTTTTAAAAAAAAATCGCTAGCCCAACTTGACCAGTACCCCCACTCTAGCCCCCCCGCCGGCCCCGCACCCCCCCCCGCCCCACCCCCCCCGCACTCCCCCGCACCCACACCCCACCCCACCCCGCGCCCCGCACCCCCACCCCCCGCCCCCCCCCTACACTCCCCTTCGGCCCCGCACCCCCCCTGGCCCACCCTCTCGCCATCCCCAACCCCCCCTGCCCGGCCCCTCCACCCATTGCTGCCACCACCTCAAGACCCCACCAGCCCCACTAGCCCAGCCCAAAGACCCCGACCTTGCACCCCACCGTGGCGCCCCGCCCGCCCAACACCTCCCTTCGATACAAAAAAAACCGATCGAATTGCAATATATCACAATTTTTTCAACGTAATAATTAACTTTAAATATATATATATTTAATAATGTAAAAAGTGTACATAGAATTGATACCAACTAGTAGATCTAGCTAATTATATCGCGAAATCCACCAAAATGTATCATAAGCAATCATCACAAAGGTAGGTCGCCAACTTATCCCGAACTTCATGTAATTCCTCTATGGTGAAGGCCCTCAAACTTGGTGTGTTATTCATATAAACCTTGCAAAACAACCAAGGAATAAACACACATAATATAAGAATTCAATCATTTACCATAGTTAATAGTTCTAAAAATGACATATACCTTCCCGAAATTCAATCAAAAACAAATGCAAGCCTAAAACTCTACACACTAGTTATATTATACCTCATATTATCATGTTGAAAAAGAAATTGGAGTTAAATGACTCGAGAAATAGGAATTGGACGCGAAAAGGCGAAAATAGGCTTAAAATCACATTTACGTTCCCGAAATTCAACCAACAACAAATGCAAGCCTAAAAATCTATACAATAGTTACATTATACCTCATATTATCATGTTCAAAAAGAATTTGGGGGTAAATGACTCGATCAGTACGAATTGGACGCGAAAAGGCAAATATAGGCCTAAAATGACCTTTTCGTTCCCAAAATTCAACCAACAACAAATTCAAGCCTAAAAATCTACACAATAGTTACATTATACCTCATATAATCATGTTCAAAAAGAATTTGGGGTGAAATGACTCGATAGGTACGAATTGGACACGAAAGGCGAAAATAGGCCTAAAATGACCCGAGAATCAGGTCACATGGCAATGGAATGCCCATCACCGGTAGTGGCGGAGGTGGTGGGAACCTTACAAATGTGGAGAGCATTCCATTGCCATGTGACCTCACTCTCCACATTTGCAACGATTCCCACCACCACCGCCACTACTGCCCCCCACTACACTCCCTCATTGCCATGTAGGCGTAAAATGACCTTTTCGTTCCCGAAATTCAACCAACAACATATGGACGCCTAAAAATCTACACAATAGTTACATTATACCTCCCTAGCCCTCCCCACCCCGCCTGAAGACCCCACCCCCTACCCACCTCCTCCCCGCCTCCCCCACCCCCTACAATCTTGTTTTCACTAATACAAGCACATTTTACAACAAAAAATAGAATTTGATTTCAAAATGCAATGAAATTAAACAAATTAATTAGAGAAATGAAAAAGAGGAGAGAGTGTGAGAGGGGAATTACCGAAAGAGAGTGAGAGAAGGGATGCTCCACAAACAATGCAGTAGTGGTGGTGGTGGCGTTGTGTGGTGGTGGTGGCGTCAATGCAGTGGAGGAGAGAAGAGAAGAAGAAGGAGCGCAAGGTGGTGCAGCTGCGTGGTGGTGGAGCACTGGTGGTGCGCAAACCCACTCGAATGAATGGAGGAGAGAATGAAGAGAAGAACCCAATTCAATGCGTGGTGCGCCGGGTCGTTCTTTGTCGGCCGAGTTGGTGCGTCGTCGTAGCGGTGCGTACTGGTGGTGCGTGAAATGGTGGCGCTGCGTGCTGGTGGTGGGTCAATGTGGTGGCGGAGGTAGGGTTTCGCGCAAGGAGAATTTCACTCGTGAATTTTGTCTAAGGGAGGGAAATTGAAATGGGGTACTATATTGTATACGCGCAAAATTAATTGATAAAAAAAAAGGAAAGTGAAGGGATGCGGTTAGCCCAAAAACCGCAGCCCTTCATACAGTACGAAGGGCTGCGTTTTCTGGTTAACCGCAACCCTTCACTAAAAGGGCTGCGATTTCCTTGAAAACCGCAGCCCTTCATACACGAAGGGCTGCGTTTCCCAAAAAACGCAGCCCTTCCTTTTTTTCCCCTAGTGGAGAACTCATATAACAATTACTATTTATAGTTTTTAATCAATGTTGATGAAATTTGACTATAATAACGTCAATGTTATAACTAATTTGAGACTACTCCCTCTTTTATTTTCATATATTCATATTTGACTTCTTGTGATCAATATTAAATTTTTTTAGACAAGTAATATGTGTAGTTATAATGGTACCTTAATCTATACTTGGTCTGTTCTTTGTGCAATTAGTGCATGTGAAAAGTTTACCCAAAAAAACCATTTTGCTGAAAATTACAATACTTATTTATTTTATAAACATCATATAGATATATATGTATATATGTATAGGGGGGTAGGATCCGCTGACAACAACTCTTAGTCTGAAAACTGAAAACAAGGGTAACTTTTATAACTTTTAGGGTAACTTTATATATTTTAGGGGTAACTTTTGCCTGTTTTAGGGTAACTTCATTATATTCAGGATAACTCTATATATTTCAAGGGCAACTTCATATATTATAAGGGTAACTTTTAGTACTTTTAGGATAACTTTATTATGTTGTAATTAATTTTCATCTTTCTAGGATAACTTTAAGTATTATAAGGGTAACTTTGAGTATTATAAGAGTAACTTTAACTAATATTACAGTAACTTCTAAGTCTTGATATTTTCCCCCACCTTCTTCTTCAACTTTCATCTTCTTCAACTTTCATCTTCTTCAACCTTCTCTTTCTTTCTCAACTCTCATAATCAAAAATCTGGACACCAAAAATCTACCGATACAGAGAGAAATCGAGTTCATCGAATCAAGGCATCATATAGTACTGTGTTCGATTTATTCCCCAAAAATTAGGGCTTGGTGCTTCATATACGATTGAGTCAATTAGTGCATTCAATTAAAGCTCAGATTTCAATTGCAATGTCGATTTTCTGCAATTCGATTCAGGAATGAAGGTAATTTGGACTTAATTGAAGAACAAAACAATGGTAACCCGAGCATTCTGATTGGAGGTGGAAGAGATGAAGCGAGATGAAGAGAGCGCGAAACTCGAGAATTCTCCGTCGAGCAAGAAACCTCTTTTAGAAGAAAGGTTTCCATTGACGAGATGGGAGCTCGTTGTTGCTATGGCGGTGTTCTTCGTTTTCGCCGTTGGTTTGTTCAACCCACAAGTTTATCCATGAATTTCATCCACAAGTTCTCTAAGGTTCGAATTCAAGCATTAGAATACATGAATTCATCCGAAATGGTAGATTTTGCCTTTGAATTATGCACACCCACCATAAATTTAAATTTGCTTAAGTTCCTAGAAATCAAATGGTGAGAGGAGAGAGAAAATTGGGATTCTCCATTGTTGTATGATGAATTTGTGGTCTGGAGAGAGAGTGGGAATTGCAAAGCTGTGTCTGTGGTCTCGTGCAGGATATGAGGATAGTAATGGCACACAAGAATTTACATCCGTCGGATCATCTAATTAAGTTATTCAATGGTCTAGATCTTCTGTTTTCAGTTTTCAGCTTTATGGGTGTTTTCACAAGATCCCATTCCTATATGTATATATGTGTATATGTATATATGTATATATGTATATATGTATATATGTGTATATGTATATATATATATACATATATATATATATATATATATATATATATATATATATATATATATATATATATATATATATACATATATATATATATACACATATATACATATATATACATATATATATATATACATATATATACATATATATATATGTATACATATATATATATGTATATATATATATATATGTATATATATATATATATATGTATATATATATATATATATATACATTTATGTCATTTTCTAGAATGACCTTCACATTTGCACGTATGTCTCAAGTAACACTGAATGTGTAAATCGTCAATAAACTTAATAATTTTTGGAGACAACGTTAGAGGTAAAGAGTTGTATATAAGTACCCTCTGCAACCCATATCGTCTTTTGAAAATTCCATCTGCATATAAAAGTTTCTTCTTCTTTAACTTTTTCCGTGGAAATGTTATATCAATAATACAAGGTTATACAAATAAAAAAAAAGGTTATACAAATAAAAATTCAGAAGAAAATGTGGGGTGTAGTGAGTAGTTATATAAGACTCTTTACCCTTGTAACATCGTCTCCAAAACCATGAAATTTAATTAAGTTTTACAAGTTAAGGGTTACCCGAGACATGGTACAAGCATGAGGGTCACTCCAGATTATAGCCTAAAAAACAAGGTTATCTCGTATAATTTCTCATTCTTCATATCATTATAAGATAAAATAATGTCCCTTGTCAAAAAAAAATGTCTAACATGAATTTTAAACTAATGCTAGATTTCAAGCAAAAATGTAATTAATTAAGATTGGAGGTGTGTATGTAGAACTAAGTACACCTAAATCTATATCTGGTCCATTTGCTCTTTTAAAGCTCTCCCATTACACTTATGTACTCCTTTACAACTCTTCAAATAAGCAAACAAATTGTCACCAATTTTTTTTTTGGGCCTTTGGAACCCGCAGTGGTAAGATGAATTACCTCGCTTCCCGCACGCGTCACTCACCCGTAGGCCCAACAAGCCCCAAACCCCCTCCCCCAACAATATCAAATTTTTTCCACCAAGATTTGAACTTTGGCCTCCCCATGGGAGATAGGAATATATCCATTTGGACCGAGGTCCTTAGTAAATTGTCACCAATATAACTCAACTACAAAAGCGGAGTACACACATAATTATAAAATACATTTTTAGTCATATAATGATTCATATCCCATTCTAATGATTCCTAAATATATATGGTGTAGAGGTTTCCGACGTGTGTTGCAAAGTTTGACTCAACCCACAAGTCCAATACACAAGTGTCATATCATAGACCAATCAAAGTTGTTTAGTATTGCATCACATGAGATACTATCATACTAACATGAACAAAGCAATCAAGGAAGTGAAAGATCCTAAATGCACGTAGCATTAAATAATGCTCCAACATTCCAACTCATAGAAGAGTACAAAATCTCATCAACTTGGGAAGCAGTAGGAATGCGGCAAACGTAATTACAGCAACGCAAAATCAGCATCAAAGTTATAATGTACACAAAACTCAAAACCTATGCCAATCTTTTGAAATTGATTGAGCCACACTAAAAAGCAGAAAACACGTAGATGAAATGAACAATTTCCAAGAATTAGATGGATTTGTCGCTGGTAATAACTAAGCAACTTTGATTAAATTCTTTTCTTTTTGTTGAAGGCAACTTTGATTAAAATTTGGGTGAAAAACTTGTGTTGGTATTTTTTTGGAAAATCATGCAGTTATAATACTAGAGTCTAAAAAGGAAAAGGAAACATACATGTCAAGCTAAACGCATAAAACAAGAATATAGTACTACACGGCTCCCATCTTTCCTTGTCAAACACCACCATGTAGCCTTGTAGGGAAAACACATGAAAATTTCTTGTTCCAACTTTCATCATGGGTGATGTCGGCTCACTTTGTATCCAAATTCATATGACCCTCTTCAGATTTCGACATCATTTTCATTTCTTTATATCCTACACATACTTGGAATCCAAGAAAGATAATAAGTGAAGATGAGAAATGGAGTAATTTGGATTGAGTATGGATCTGAAACTTTAAACTGATTAATCGATTATGAATTTAACTAACTACACTTACATGCGCGTGTTTATTGACGGGATACGGGACAGGAATAAATACATTTACATCTTATATATAATAAGGATACTTGGCTATATCCCTATTATGAATTTATGAGGGGCCCATTAAGATATTTATTACAAAGAGGACATAAATAATTTGTATAAGGGCTCCAAAATATGTTAGTTTGTACTTTAATTTGTATGAGTGCTCCATAATACATATAATAGTGATATGGTCAATTATCCCTAATCAATTCGTTGATAAATATACCAACTAAACACAAGAAATAGACGAAACTACTGGGAAAATGTATCATAGGTTTATACATAAAAGCAATCACAACACAAACCTGACAAAAGTAGATTGAAACAAAATATGGCTTAAAAGAAGAGTTGAGAAAAATTACATCTTGTAAGCCATGATGTGGATGCTCCACCAGAACCATCACCACCTTTGTTTTCTCCCTCGCCATCATCAGCTAAAACCTATGCATTTACCAGTAGTTATTCCGATCAGAATGAAAAGACTAAAATTTCAAATTTTACTAGAATTTATTTTTGTCCCAAACTACCTTTAATTTTCAAGTTTTTGCGAGAAACTACCTTATAAAAAATTTGTTGTCCCAAACTACCTTACTTTTACCATTTTTGCGAGAAACTACCTTATGCCGGTTTCCGGCGTTGACTCTTTTATTTCCAATTTTTTAATGTCACGTAATATCACTTGACCTCTTCGAATCCTTTTTTCATTTTCCCCATCCTATTTGCGCTCTCTATCTCTCTCTCTCTCTCATATCTATGTCGACACTTTATACCACTAATCCACCACTAAATTCCTCTTCTACTACTTAAACTAAAATTGAAATGATCTCTCAGTCTCCTCGAATCTCAAGCAATTTTCACAAGGGTAATTTTATTTTCTCCCACAATTTTGAACTGAAAAAAAATTCAACGCCGAAAACCGACATTAGGTAGTTGTCAACAACTAAATGGTAAAAGTAAGGTAGTTTGGGATAACAAATTTTTTATAAGGTAGTTTCTCGCAAAAACTTGAAAGTTAAAGGTAGTTTGGAACAAAAAATCCTTTAAATAATCATAAAACCGAGGACAAAAGTAAGAGCGTAATGTGATTTGCCTCGCTCACAATGGTTTTGTGAGACATTACCTAGATTATCCGAAATTACTGATTTTGTTAGAATTTGAATAAGATTTAGAGTGAAACAAATTGCATAGTTTAAAGATGTTAATAAACTTTTAGAATCCACCAACTAACATACGAGATTAGAAATTGGGTTTGGCTCAAGTGATGATCTTTCCCATCTTCTCTAGCAAAGTCTAGGGTTCAATTCCTACATGCCCGGGATTTAAGGAGGGGGTGTTGATGGGTGGTATTGTGTAAGAGCAATCCAACGAATTTATTCTTACCTATAAAAAAATAAAATACAAGATTTACATTTGTTAAATATGTTACATTTATATCTTTTTATCTTTCCATTCTAAAAAAATTACTTCATTTATTTTCAAAAATGTTATATATGTTCCTCCCTGCGACAATTTTAGGCATTTCTCTAGGACCAACTTGGAAAACTTGAACTATCAGGTGTATTATGTATACAATTTTAGGCATTTCTCTAGGACCAACTTGGAAAACTTGAACTATTAGGTGTATTATGTATACAATTACGTGGTGACAACTGACAAATGCTTTTTGCTTTATTGCTCCTCAAAATATCTCCGTAACAAACTGACACAAATGTAATACTCCTATATGCACATTTCATCATCAAATGCATATATATTCTTTATAACCAATTGGATGATATTAAGGTAATTGACACAATCAATATATAATCTAGAGGCTTCTATACAAAGGAATTTTGTATAATACAAGATACATGAGATGAAAAACTACAAAAGCAACTGATTTTTGCAAGTTCCATTCCTAATACAGATTCATATAATGCCTTAAACTTGTCCGATTCTCTTCGCTCTTTAGCTTGGTGAGAGCCCTCTTCTCCATTTTTCTGATCCATTCTTTGCTTACATCAAAAAAATTTCCAACTTCATGAAGTGACATACTATGCCCTTCCAAACCATACCTTAGAGACAAAACCCGTCTCTCTTTAGGATCGAGGCCTTGTAAGAGCTTATGGATGTCACTCTTCATATGCTGCTTCATTATAATTTTTTCCGGCATCTCTAGGGAAGTATCCGGAGTGCATTCCTGTGTCGCAGATGGCAAATGGAGTTAAATTCTACTCTATCAACCAAAATGAATCAAATTTAGTATTATAAACAAGAATGACAACAAAATCTCGAGGAAAAAAAAAGGAAGAAATCATTGTTGTTCGACTCTTTTTACTCACCTCCTCTGGGCGAGGAGGGAGTACAGGATTATGCTCGAACCAAGCCACAAAGGGCCATCAGCAGTAAAATCATATTTACCATCTTTAGAATATTGCAGCAATTTCCCCTCTGATTAGTCAATCAGATGAAAAATTGAAGGATGCTTTTCAAAACTCTCAAATTCACGGAAGCGAACACAATTTCAACTCATACATGCAGATGGCACATATATGGAGATTAACATTTGCATCATATACAAATTAAGATCAAATTTCAGATATGATGACACTTACTTACTCCTATGAAAAAGAACTGAGTGTACGTGTACGATATTTCAGGATAAGCAATACAATGTCAATATCTATGCTATGTACTAAAATGGGAGCCAGTCTCTTCCATTCCAAATCCACTGAAGTTCCCTCCTAAACGCACCAAGTTTTTACAATAAAGGCATCTAGTAGGTACATTATTTCCACTTAATGACGACTTTATGATAGCCTGGTTGTCTTATGATAGAAGTTTTAATAAGAAGACTAATCATTGCTCGGGTATTACCTTTTTTTTTTTTTGAAAGATCGCTCGGGTATTACCTAGTTATATACTTACATTGGAAGCCATTAAAACAGGCTTTCCCTCCTAAATTTTCCACCTAAACACCAAGAATTAATACATGTTTGTCTCGGAAAACTAATTAGAGGTCTTACTATAAAGCACTAATTATATATTTGCAATATATATAAAATTTTGATTTATTAATACCAATTGAATACTTACCTTGAAATTAAAAGTGTAATTATGAATGCCCAAACTTTTCATCATACATAAAATAAAACTAACCCAACTTGGATCATGGCTCCAGTATTAACTAGTATAATACCACACACAGACAAATCATTTAGAGGACCAAGCTAGGTAGTAGTACCGTCTTACCAGATATTTAATATTAATGTACTCTCCGATTTTCTGATCAAGTGAGCCCACGATCCTCAAGCAATTATCGGCAGATTTTATTTTATCCAAAGAAAGACCTGTGGATTTTGAAACTTCAACATCATCTGGGTGTTTTCCACGACTTCTTTTAAGCGTCTTTCGAGCCTTTTGTACGCGGTTTATTGTAGTGCTCAATGTCAGCTACATGAAATTGGAAAAGTATAAAACTCAAGAACAAAGCTGAAAACAAATAAATAGCCATAATATTCAAGTAACATACAGGAACTTTTATCCCTCTTCCATGTCGAGATACCAATTGAGACATTGCTTTTCTGATCCAATACTGAACATATGTAGAGAATTTATATCCCCTTGTGTGGTCAAACCTTTCAGCGCCTTGCAATATTCCTATGTTCCCTGCCTACAGAAAGAATAGCAACAAACAGCTATCGTCATGAAAAGCAGCACACAAGTCCAAAAAAAAATAGGTTAGCCTGGATATGTTAATCCAGTCATTAAACCCATTTAACAAACAATAATCTTTGTGTAAAGCCCAAAAAAAAGGTTCAGACACAGAAAGAACTAGCTTTTTAACGCTAGTCCTACTACTAATCCCATATAGTCAACATTTTTTATGTTTCAATGCAACAACAAGAAGTTATCTGTAACAAGTAATTTTGCTGGTTAATCTGTCTATTCATGAAATGGGTTGGATTGCTATTGGTCAGGATACAGCAAAATCTTTCTATTAGATCTAATGTACTTAGTCGATGTAATAAGTACCTTGTGTCAGAATTGAGAAATTTTAAGGCTCGAATCCTTCTAATTCTTTTCTTTATTACTTGTGCCTATCTTTTACGCAGGTCGCAGGATGCCATCAGTATCACCTATTCTGAAATCGCAGAAACTGACCCAAAGAAGTGGTTTTTGGTGAATACTCAAACTTTAAGGCTAATGCAGTTGCAAATTAGAAACCGAAGCAATCAAAGTAAGAAATGTTCACAGGTCTCCATATTTCCCGGCACTCCAATGAAGTCCTTTAAAAGGTAGGAAAGAGATATTCAATCACCTGAATTAAGTCTTCATATGCCACTCCTAGTCCTCGATAATATCTTGCAAGGTACACCACCAAGGATCGGCCACTTTTAAGGAGTTCGTCCCTGCAATACCAACCAAAGTGCAAATCATGCTGCAACTCCTTTTCATCAATACCAGCTGCTTTGGCCCAACAACTTAGAGTCACTGCCCTCCCACAATCCTTTTCCAAGGTTGCTTTTACCTTTTCTAGTTGCGCAACTACCTTAAACAATGAGGGTTCATAATAAGTAATCAGCCTAGAGTATGCTACACATCAAAAGTAAAAAAAAAAATATAAGGTAACAATCATATCATAAGAACAAGAAGAGAGAACCTTAATTCCCCTTGACATTTCTGCTTCATTTTTGGCAATCATTGCTCTTCTGCCCCTTGCCCTTGTCTTCTTTGCCGCAGAAGAAACTACATGATGCATTGAACTTTCACTGGAGCTTTCTGATCTACAAGCACATCTTTGGCTGGTGGCTTGTAACCTCTTCTCTTGTCTTGATTTTCTTTCTTCCTTTCTCTTTGACAAGACCACATTTTTTGTCAAATCATTGTATTTTCTATCAGCCACTCGACTATGTTCGGTGACCTGATCTTGTACGTTTGACATATCGATGGTCCTAGATAAACATGCATGAAACAGATGCAGCGCTCCCAGCCTTCCTAACTGGACTAGAATATCTCTTTCGAGCTTCATTAGCTCCGAATCAGAGACTTTATCCTCAAGAACATTAATATTTTCCATTAGTAGATGAAAATGTGAAGCACTACACGCTTGTACACTTCGAACATATACAGAGGTGTCTCTGTCAAGTATTACTTGAGTATCATTGATCATATTATGCAAACTTTTGCAGGATGATTTACTGGTAGTCATCTGGATTAGGAAAAAAAATATTAGACGTGCTCGAAACATCGTTAAATCGAGTCAATTATAAACCTTAATACCTCCAAGTTTGAGTAGTCATTCTCAATGATTTGTGGAGCTGAAGGTGAGCTTGCATTTGGTCTTAATGTGTCTTTATGCAGCATTTCACTCTCATCAAAGCCAATAGTCAAGAGGGACAGCCTTGCTGAGCCAAAATCAAGCTCTTTACCTCGAACTGTAAGTTCCAGAATTATTAAAAAGAATCAACACAATAGCTAGGAACTGAAGCTAACCTAGTCTAACCTTTATAGACATAACTTTAAATCTTGCAATGCAATTATCAGCTCATACAATATTAAGTTTCAACTTTCAACAGATAAACATTTTGCCAGGCAGGAAAACATATAAAATGAATGAATTTGGAAAGGGTTAAGCAAGGGTAGCCATGTACACTGTATCAAACAGTCACAATTATGCGAAGATCTCCTTGATGAGAAGGTCGGAAAGGATATGCAAAAGTATTTCGACATAACTACTAGAAGCTCCGGAGGGTGTAAAAAGAAAGTCACCAAACACACTTTCTCAATTATAAGTATGTGGCCCAATGGGCATTCTTTCTCAGACCTCTTAAAATAAAAGGTGACATTTTTTTTGTGAAAGTATAGATAACAATAGCAGCAATGCAGCATCATAGGCCTGCCATGTAAAGACAGGTTTGTCCAAACATTAGAGAATTGGTATCTTTTTTATCTTAAAGTTCACTATAATCAAACCTCTAATACTTGTATTCGACAATAAGCTATTCAGAGGAAATTTGGGTTCAAACCCGAAATTTCAAACAGCTAGATTTAGGAGTATTTGCTATAAAGGATAAAAAGCTACTATAAAAGAGCATCAACAGTAATAACGTCAATCTCCTTGCACGTCAGTAACACAACTCAAGCAACTAATAACAATCAACTACGATTAAACAACCCTAATAGCTCATGGACTAATCTATCAGCTAAGGAATCGTCTGCCATGTTTATAGTTTCCGATAATTATGGCTCTCAGCCGAGCACTTCAGTATACCATTAGATTAACCTACTATCATGATATCAAGAGGAAGCCTTAGTTAATCTTTCACATCTGTGAACAATACAAATCACACCCCCCAAATATTCCCAAAAAGTGCCCCGTCAGCCCCTCTTATTACACCTCTTCAAAATTCCTGCCACCAAGTCATGCCACTGAGACATGATAGTATAGACAAATCTCAGTGATTACTCTATTATCTCATTCATATTAAAAATAAAGGATCAATTTTGTGCTTTATATCACTAGTAAGTCTTGTGTAAGACCGCCTTACCGTAAAATTTAGTATAAGTCTATCTTACTTTATTTCCTAAAAGGATCATTTGTAAGTTAAAAGGGCCACTCTATGAATTAAAGGGGTCACTTTGAGATCATGGGTCACCCCGTGTCTTCAATGGGTCACTTGTACCATAAGTGACCCCTCTACGACAGCAAGTTACCCATTAATCATGGTAAGACGGTCTCATATGAGACTTAGGGTTATATCACATCCCAAGTCACAAAATTATATTTGAAAATATTGTTGGCAATTATGTTTCGTTTAAATAATTACATCAGATCACACACCAAGGCACTAATAAGTATAGAAACATGTCAAAAGAACAAGTAGAGCCCCTTCAATTTCATGGAGGGATTATTCATTATAGAAAATATATTCTGCATTACACCAAAGTACCCAACTTTGTAGCAATTATATATATATAAGCAATTGTAGTTCAATTCCAGCAATATGTGTTACAAAATTGAACAACCAAAACTATACCCACAAAAATTTACTACACTAAAATGAGATTATGCAGAAACCAAATATTGCCCATAATTTTTGCTACAAAGAACAACAGCCAATTAAATTAATAACTACCGTATACTTCATAAATCAAGAAAATCAGACACTAAAAAGAAACAAAAACGACAGAATTTGAACTCACAAGAAGTAGAACAGCAAGGAGGAGAAGAATTGGTGGTGAAAGGAGATCGAAGTGAAGGAAGAACCCATCTGATCATATTCAATTTGCAACCCAAACCCATCAAAAAACAACAATAATCTTTTCAACCCATCAAAAAAAATATCATCTTTATAAAGATTAGGAAGCAAAAGGGCGAAAAGGGTGATAATAATATGATAGTAGTATTTTGATGAGCCCAAAATGGACAAAGTTTGGATGCTACAGCTCTCCACCACCGATTCTTCATCTTTAGGCAAGAGAACTGGTGACTGGTGACAGTTTGATTTGACGAATTTCCATGTAGAATTGCCCCACGTGTATATATATTTTCTGTTATATGTTTTTTTTGGATTTCTTTTATTATTAGAAGATGCAATTCTAACATGAAAATTTCATGGAGATATGATCTTGATTATGTGTCAATCTACTGTTTAAAAAAATGTGTCAATCTCTAGTTTTTTTCTAAAATAAAAATAAAGTTCATTCATTGATTTAAAAGTCACTACGTTTACAATAAAAGTCAAAAGTAACTAATAAATTGCAACTAATTGAAGAAGATGACTTAGTGACAAAATTAAAACATCAATTTGAAATTCTTCATCCAATATACTAATATAAATCGTCATAAAACATCTACAACAATAATAATCCTTATATAAAAGATAATCTAAAACAGCATTCTTCATCCAATATACTAATATAAATGATTCGAAATCGCTTTTTTGATATGGTAATATTCCAACCATAAATGAAATTCGATGATTCAACATCTTTTATGCCTGATGTTATAGTAAATTGAAATCTGACCTTCATCTTGATATTCTTGATGTTCAACCAATAAGTATGATTTCCCACATCTTCAAATTGCAAAGCTAACCAAAAACCCAAGACTCTCATGGCGATAGTGGATAGAACCATCATATTGATGGATACAACCCTCATAACAGGAGGGATAAAACAACCCTCACAACATGATGGAGAATTATTAAAAATAAACTATAAACTAATAAAACTAACAATAAAGCGAAAAATAATAAAATTTAGGGCACTCTACCGATATAACAACCGACATAAGCCCCCTACAAGATCAGTAATGGAGGCTAGGGTTTCAAAGAGAGGCTAGGGCTTGGGAAAGAGAAGGGGAGGATTAATGATAGATTTAACCCAACGCCAATTATAAAGTTTTTTTGATATAGAGAAAACAAAATAAGAATTCCCCTCTCCTGAAGGTCATTTCCTACTGAAAGTAATTAGAGAGATTAAAGTAAAAGCAAATGGGTCAACTTCAAGCACAAACTCGTAAATATGACACCCCTTTTTTTAATAGATGGTCGACAACTTGATTTTGTTTCACGAAAGATGTGAATAAAGTGCACGCGGTGGAAGCTTTGGCTGATGAGGTAGATGTCATTGACCATGGTCACGATACTCGAGGCAGTTGTATTTGTTGAGTAGAATGTTGATGAAGACTTAGTTGTCTCCTGTGCGTTAAGATTAGTAATTCCTAGGTTTTCGGCATGAAGAGTTTAGCTTGTAAGAAATGGCTTTTATGGCCCGTTTGGTAGTCGTTAATAAATGGTGGTAATAAGAATGAATTTTAAGTTTAATGTTACAAGGGAAACACCTCGAAAATTTCCATGGGGAGACAATTTCAACCCCAAGTTTGTGTTTTTTTCTCCATGGGAAAAGTAATCTCACCCCTTAGCTTGTATCTAAATTATACAATACATTTTAAAATTTTAAACTCTTTAAATTGAGAGGCTATATGCTTTGGAAACATCATTAGCCTGGATTAGGCTTTAAGGCTAATGTTTTTTCTGGTTAACTTAAAGGCTATTGCTATGCTTGCTGCTACATAATATATTTTCATAGATAGTTAGTAGTTCCTCCGATGCAATATTTGCATAATAACCACTATTCATCTACCAACCTTATCCCATATTCTTTCACAAATGTAAAAGAAAAATTTTTAATCAATTGGGATCTTATTAATTAGTTTTAATGTATACTTTTATAATATCAACTTTTAATAATTTTTACTTACACAAAATTAAACTAATTGAGGATCAAAGTAGTAATGCAAATGTTGCATCCTTTAAAGAAACGTAATTTATATGCCACAAGCCCATTCCAGTTTTTACACTTTTGGCTCCTCCATTATCCCACCTTCTCTTTTATTGGTCCTGCATTATATTTGTCAGTAAGTTTAGAATGGATCGGGCAACTCTTTGGTTCTAGTATACAATTAGGGCCCATGAAGCCTAAAATTCAACAGATAGCCCATGAAAAAGTCGGTGAACAAATACAAGTCGACCAATTATTGTTAAAATAACCCTAGAAAAACATAAATATACTGCATTGACTAGCGAAACCAGTGAAAATTCTATTGTGCTCCCAGGAGCACGGTGCGCATCATGCACCCAGTGAATTTGTTTCATTTCCGATGAGTAAATGTTCTATTTCAACAAATGTTCGTTTTAGCATATTTTTCAGCAAAAAAATATGTTCTATTTTCCGTAAAAAATGTTCTATTTTCGATAAGCAAATGTTCTATTTCAACAAATGTTCGTTTTAGCATATTTTTCAGCAAAAAAATATGTTCTATTTTCCGTAAAAAATGTTCTATTTTCAATAAGCAAATGTTCTATTTCAACAAATGTTCGTTTTAAGCTTATTTTTCAGCAAAAAAATATGTTCTATTTTCCGTAAAAAATGTTCTATTTTCAATAAGCAAATGTTCTATTTCAACAAATGTTCGTTTTAAGCTTATTTTTCGTGAAAATTATGTTCTATTTTTCGTGAAAATTGTTCTATTTTCGATAAACAAATGTTCTATTTTTAAAAATGTTCTTTTAAAGCTTATTTTCCAGCAAAAAAATGTGTTCTATTTTCCCTAAATATATGTTCTATATTTGATAAGCAAATGTTCTATTTAAGTAATTGAATTCTAGTAATGTTCCACTTCAACAATAAAATGTTCATTTTCGTAATTGGATTCTAGTAATGTTCCATTTCAACAGTAAAATGTTCGTTTTCGTAAGTGAATTTTTGTAATGTTCCATTTCAATAGTAAAATGTTCGTTTTTGTATTCGTAAATGTTCTATTTTATATTGTGGGAGCACAGTTCTCATTGTGCTCCTGGGAGCACAATGCACGCATTACGAAACCAGAGTACTTTTTGAAAAAAAATTAATAGCGTAAAATAATGGGGCGTTTGGTATGTTAGAATAGGAAATTAGAAAATATGAATGTTGTTGGTGAATAGATATTATCAATCCCTTAATTGGTTAATAATAAAAATAAGTTGAATTTGTCAGAAACCACCTTTTAAATTCAAATTTTTGCGAGAAACGACCTTTTAAGAAAAATCTGGCAAAATAAGACCTTAAAAATAATTTTTTTGCGAAGAACAACCTTGACCCATTTTTTGGGCATTGACCAAGTATTTTGCGGTTTCGATTCACTAAAACCAAACATGGCAAGGCACGTAATCTACATTTCTTATGTTTCAACCCCATTTCCCTTCATATACTGATGAATTCAATGCCGGAAAATATTTGGTCAATGTCGAAAAATGGAGAAAAACAGAGTTGAAACATAAGAGATGCAGTTCACGTGCCCTCCACATGTTTGGTTTTAACGAGTCAACATTGAAAATGCTTGGTCAATGCCGGAAAATGGGTCGAGGTTGTTACTCGCAATATATTTTCTTCTTAAGGTCTTATTTTGCCAGTTTTTTTTTAAAAGGTTGTTTCTCGCAAAAACTTGTATTTAAAATGTTGTTTCTGACAAATTTTTCGAAAAGAAATCAAAGATCTGCTAAAAAAAATTGGGAACACTTTCCTTTAATTTTCATTAATGGCAATATTGTCATTCACCCCCTTTCCCCATTTCTCATCTCAAAAAACCACCCCTTCAGATAATAAAATGGAGGGAATTGAGGGGGTCCGGTTTAGTCCCATTTTCATCCTGCCCGCAATTTTTTCATATCTCCTTACTAGATATAGACTAGTGGTTTGGGCGCGCGCTACGCGCGTGTATGGCTAGAAGTAGCTAGATTAGCACCAATAATGTCGATTAAATGGCCTATAATGTATTGTTATTATAAGACTGTCGATCAATTGTCATGTGAAGCACATTTTTTTCTTCTTTTGATAACCCTTTTTCATATACTCCATATATTGCTACTTTTAGTTTCAGCCAAGAAAAATTCATTTTCTCCCCATAGTTTTCACTTCATATGGCCATTTTTCCACATGTTATTCTATCTTACAAGTGAATCTTCTTTAGACTATCAAGGGAGCAATTGGCAAATTATTACATTTAGAAAAAACTTAATCCCTCCATAAGTAATACCAAAGTTTCACTAAATAGTATTTCCAAATGGGACGTACCAAACAAGCCCCACATAAGTACAAATTTGATATTTGAACAATTCAATTTTTACACCAAGACACATGACTTCCATCTCTATATTATAATAATTTCATGGTACAATATTACATGATCATTTGGGTGATATAAATAGAGTATACAAATATAAATCATTCAACCATATAAGCTAGTAATCTACAACACAGTACATACACCCTCGTAATTTTGGCGAGGCGATTATCCACAGAACTTGAGATAGGTAGGTATCTTAGAGGACATCCAAGCTTAATCCTCTGTAACTTGCACAAGAAAGAAATTCCAAAGAAATATTGGTACTAAGATGTTTGAGCTAGGATGTTAAATATAACATCAACAATATAATAATAAATTTATCTTTAAAAAAAGTATACTTGTAGCTGAGGAGGTAGTAGTGAATAAAAGTATCAACTTCAAGCCCAGCTAAATTGCGGTGTGGGCACATCCTACTTCCTGCTCCTAAAGGTAAATACTTACTCTTGTTCTCGAATCCTACATCAACATTACAATCTTTAAAATTGACGTTGAGAGTTCAGAGTTTGAGTCAATAATAGTAGCACTTACATCCCACCTGGAAGTTTATATCCGTTAGAGTTCAGGTACTTGTATCAATCACGGTGATCACTTCTAAGCCAAAAGCAATATCAGCCACCCTTTAGGCAAAATAGAACCTTCAAAAAAAGGGGGACAAAAATCAGCTCTGCTGTGTTTGGTTTCATCTGATGTATATCTTATATATTTGAAACGTAAATAGCATAGAGATTGCAAAACAATTAAGTCCGTGAATGACATTGTAAAATACAATAAGATCCAGCATTAAGATATGAGAAGTATCACATAGACATAGAGGAAATTTTAGGGATTACCCCTATCTCCTTGGTTTTGATGAAAAGCAAAGTGAGAAAATTAAAGTGAAACAAAGGGAATAACAGGTAAATATAGATGACTTGGATTGAGATAGATAGAAGTTTTCATGTCCTAATTGAAGTCTTGACACTGAATAGTCTCACTTCAACCTATAAAAGTCCTATCTCTCCACTCAAACAGTTATACGAGAACTTGGTACAAAAAAAAATAAAAAGAACCTCTACTCACCAGTTCTTACTATTGAACGCCACAAGTCAAAATGGAAATATGGAACTAACATATATACAAGATTTAGGACTTTACCTCCAACCAAAAGGCCCACTTCTCATTGTTGGTGCCACTAAGTCTGCATATATATGGAGTTCAGTGTGTTGCTTACCAGGACATCAGAGCCAAGTACACCTAATCTCAAAGGGGTGGTTCGTGTTGCTATTAACCTTAGTAAGCCTCATATTACTACACTTTGCAAACAGAGCTGATCTTCTTCTCACTTTGCTAACATTATTAAAAGTGGATATAAAGCAATTGAAATTCAACATGGTCAAGTGCAATGTGCCATTTGGACCCTCACTAACAGAGACCAATACAAGAAGATTATTCTTTTTCGAATTTATATGTAACAATGAAATTTGATCCCCCCCTCGGGTCCCTGGATTAGTTTACACAATTTGAAGTTTCTACTCCAACTTCACAAACTTTGACCAATAAAACTTTCCCAATATAAAAAAAAAGGTTAGGTGGGACCTTCTTAGATTCGTTTCATGTGTATTTCACAATTTTTATTCAGGCATAAATAATAATATAGATGGTCAAATGGAGTAAGCTAATCTGGACAGAAATAGTAGTTAAGTCTATTATGAGCAGTTCTGCACTCACCCTATATTGAGTTCTAGATAAACCTTACAAAGGCCAGCATCAGAGAATTCTTGTAAATACCGAGTGTCCTTATCTTGAGGAAACTTTGAAAAGTACTTGAGATTACTAAGCATGCAAAATGGAAAATTTTCATCAATATACATTCAATTAACTGTTAACTATATGATAATTTTATTAGAGCTCTATTCCGAATAGTGCCAAAATTTTCCTATCAACATGATAATAATCCTTTCCATAAGAGTTAAGAACTAAAGTACGTAAAACCTGATGCTTTAGCCAAAATCACAGAGCATCGCTACTCTTACGCCCTTGACATAGCATAGGAACTGGAAAAGGAAGAAACATAACTGATTATTCTGGTTCTAAATTCATTAAGATAATTTTAATTAACACTGGAATATTCCCAGCATTTATAACTTTAGGAGTAGGGAACCTACAGATTAGTAATTGTAAACAAACAGACTGTATCTTTCGACTTATTAGTCACTTGAAATATGATTAAACCGCTCATTACACCATCGAAGTGTCGAGTATGCAGCCAGGTAGAAGTGAAGTTGTGATCCTAATAGTAGAACACTAACATACAGGACAATAAAATTTATGGATATGTTGAGGAGAGCACTCACAATAGAGGATCATCCATAGCAATTTCAGGCGCAAATGCCATTGGCAAACCTTCCTTCTGAAGGTGCATGACTAACGCCGGGAGGACCTGTACTCTTCTCTTGCTTCATCTTCCAACCATCAATCCTTCCTTTCCAAGCTACATTTCCAAATCCATGTGATGCAAATTCTCTTGACATTCTAATATTAGCTGCAAACAAATGATTCCCAAAGTGTAAACATATTTTACTCCAAGAAAGGTCACTGAATAGCAAAGACAAAGAGACATATATATTTTAAATGCACAGCAAACCTCCAGTGCTGGCCCCTGGTGATGGTATTGAGTAGCGCTCAGGTGATGCAGCTGACAAGTCTTCAAAAATAGAAGCAGCAATGATAAAACAATTCATTAGCATGATAATTTGTGCACCAAATCAGGAACACAACAAATCAAAAAAAAAGTATATATACCGTGCGCCCACTTGCAAGCCTAGGATATGGCTCACAGGAACCTCTTTATCATAGTTAGGAAGACCAAGCTCCCCTGACTGTCCCTGGTTCATATGCCAACCAAGCATTCTCTCTTGTGGCTTCTCCTTCAAGATTGAATTTCCTGAGGGCTCATTGACGTCACTGACTGCTTCAGCAACATCAGAATCATCCACCTTGTCCCCATGAATTGCAGGATTACTTGTAAAGAAAGACACAACACTCATTAATCGTCAATTTTATAGCACTTATTCCATGACTACAACAGTAACTTGTACTCAGAAATGTCCATTTGACTCACCTTTCTGCTTCGTGTATCTTATCTTGCATTGTGAGCAAGATTGGTTGCCATCTTTCCTCTCGTACTCGTAACAAGCACGACAAACAGGAAAGGCACAAACATCACAGGCAACAAACGGTTCTCCATCTACGTTTGTGCCTACCTTATCACTGCAGATCTGGCAGACTTGTTCACCTGTTGGCTTTGTGGTTTTCAACTAAAACATGATCGAATTCCAATATTAGCATCAGGACACATTGCATACAGAACACGCGAAAGAGAGAATATTAGATCTTGGTTGAAAGCGTGATGAACTGAATAATTTATTAAAATATAAGTTAAACCAGAAAACATACATAATACAAAAAAAAGACTAATATTGACAAAGACGAAGATTGCATCTGTTCATTTTTGGAATTCTGACACAAGAGAACCAATTCATATTCTTAGACAAAAAAAATTGAAATAAATAAAACATCAAAAGAAAACATTGGTAGAGATTTAATCGCCAACTAAATTTATAAATCTGTTTCCCTCAACTCAAAATAAAACCCTAGAAATGGAGACAGAATGTTGAAATTATATGAAGATAAGAAAAAGCGAATATACCTTCAGCAACTTAGACTGGGTTTAGATAGAATTCGAACCCTAGGTTTTTCGATCTTTCTATTTTCCTATAGTAATTTTCATGTTTATGCACCTGAAACAAATGAGAGAGATCGAAATTATCAACTTTTATATTTTCGTTCTTAACTGAAAATCTATATAAGTAAATAATTGGAAGTCTAATTAGAAATGCAAGATGAACGAACACTAAGACAAGATTGAAAATAAACCAAATTACTACAGAAATCATATATTATTAATACCCATAAAATTATCAAGAAAAAATTAACATAAAGCAAAGCCCAAAAAAATTACCTTCAAATTCAGTGGGATGAAAGCAAAAGAGGAGGGAGAAGAGAGGAGAGCGAGAGTCAGAGAGGAGAGAGAACAGCAAGAAACGAATAAAGACAGAGAAAGAGGAGAGATAAGAGAGACACGGAGAAGAAAAAGAAAGAAACGATCGTGCAGCTTAGATGGGGGGCGCTCAAATGGAGGGCTCACATTGCCCCATTCCTTAGCTACAGTAAATTTCAACCTTTTACCTCTCAATTCACTATTGCAGTGAATAGTGGGAACTTCCCACTTTTAAAAGGGTTGGATTGGATGAATTTTGTGGGTAATTAAGATATTAACTTTAACTACCCATCTTATTTATCACCTACCAAAATTACAAGAGTTTAAACAGATATTAAAGTTAAAGTGACTTTTAGTAACACTTGTATACTTTCTCTCTTCTTATTTAGCTATAATTGTTTGACTTGCTTTATTTACATTTTCACTTTGACCATATTTAGCTATGTGAGATTTGGTAAGGAGAGTTTCAAGAGAGAGTTTTGGGGTGAAAACCCTCTAAAGAAAAAGCTCCAAAGAGGAGTTTTTTCTTTGAGGATTAGGTGAGAGAATGTGCGAATTACTTTTTTGCCCATAATTATAATTCTAACATATCAATTAATATGTCCATAAATGTCATTTTATATAAACAAAAGGTAATCAACTTTTAGCAATCAGTTAAGTTTTACCAAACACATTTATGTGAAAAGTTAGTCAAATCTGCTAAACAAAAAGGTAAAACTTTAAACTCTAACAGTTAAACTCTATTTACCAAACAGGACTATAAGCTTTGAATAATCTTTATTTTTAGATAACTATAGATATTAATTATTAAAATATTATATTAATAAGTGTTAGAGCCAAGTTGTTGCAACTAATAAATAATGAAGAAAGTATTAAGAGTTAGTGATTTCCCTCATATATATCCAAATGAATGGCCCATGGTTATGAATACTTATGATGGACAATAAATCAATAATTATCAAATCTGGCACATTGTAGCTCCATGGCATCCATGAACAGAAAATTTTGTCCTAAATGACAAATGAGGTGAAGTTGCTTGGTCAAAACTCAAAAGTAGTTGCATCTCTTTTTTAATCATTTTATCCCTTTCACTGTGTTTCCTCTTTGCTAAACAACAAATTCACCATTGGGCCACCCTAGCCCATAAATCAATGTACGAGGAGTCTCTTATCTTCCAAGTTCCAATTACCTAGTCCTCTTCCGTTTACCCATTATTCTCCCACTTTATTTTATTTTTCCTAATGTACGTCAACCATCGTCCATCAATATATTTTTAGATTCATGTTAAAATAATTATAAGTAAAATAATTTTAAAAAAGTAAAGGCTAACATTATAACAAATTAAATAATATCCCACATGATAATACTCTTTTACATGTATGAATAAGAACAAAGTTTAAATTTCACAAATTTTGACTTTTAAATAAAAAGCGTGATGATAAATAACATAGGAAAGGAGTACTTTATAGGGGGGGGGGGATAATATTCCGATTAATATCTCCAATATTTTGAAACGTTTATAACCAGTGTATACATACATATTATTAGAAATAATTTTGTAAAAGTAAGCTAACTAGAAAAGAATTCCCTTAGTTTGTAATTTAACAATTTTGAGGTTTTATCTTTCTGAGTATATTCCTCAAATTGCTACATGCCTTCGGCCAATATTGCATTTAAAAGTTATCATTATTGTTAAGGTTGAACTTATGTAATATCATATCAGTTTATTAAAAGTGTTATTCCCTCCTAAATTATTGTATGTTTGATCTTGTTTTCAAGGCTCACTTTTGACCATTAATATTTTTAGTTTTATATTAATAAAAATATCGATTAAGTTTATATTTTGATAATACACATTGAAACAAATTAAGGAAATCTCACGTGACTTGTATTTCCTTATATATTGTTGAGATTAATTGTAAAAGTTGTAATATTGACTTCGAAGAATGCAAATCGGCAATCATTTGGAGGATGAAGAAAGTAGATATCATAAATAAAGCAACCTTTATGTTCTATTCAAACCACTTTATTCTTTTTTGGTTCTTTAAGATGCATGAAATAACATAAATAGATTTTAATTTTTTTAAAAGAATAATCTCGTTCATGAGCAATCTTCCTAAAATAATTCCAATTATCGGAGATGTCTTTTGAATATGATCTCAAATGACTAATGGCTTTTTTGGACAACGTTTTCAATCTTGTGCTTTCCTCTTCCTAATCTCCACCCATTGTCTTGCCAGCTAAAGCTCAAATACATCATCTTTTGACATTCTAAATCGATTTTATCAAGTCGCATCATTTCAAGACAAGACCTACATTGGGATTACTCTTGTAATTGAATAATTATTTAACATTATTGTGAGAAGGAAAATGATATAGTAGTCCTAAAGATGTATATAAAAAAACTAAAAATGAAAATATTAAGCAATAAATAAACATTAAAAATGAAAATATAAGGGCGTTGGTGAGGCCTATCTTAGTATTGGGATCCTCAACAAAAGTCGCAAAGTTATCATTTTAATGGACCAAAAAGGTGTCGTTTTGATCGATTTAGGAGTTCTAATAGTAGTAAAGTGCAACATCAAGACTCAACTGCCCCAAATTACCTGCAATTATTGCAGCAAAACATAATCATTAATTTTTAGTTTAACTTTATTCCCTCCAATGTCGGGTATTGCGTATGACAATGAATGGATCAAAACTATTTACTTCCTCCGTTTTTTTTTTTACCCATAACATTTTCCTAAAAGGGAAATAATTAATTACTTGCAACACTTTTAATTTTTGTTTTTCCTTTTTCTCTATCTCTCTCCAATCACATGGGTCCTCTCTTTTTTTCCTCTATACCTCTCTCATACCCAAAAATTGCATTGGAGTTGATGAAAAAAAAAGTGTTGCGAGTAAAAAAAACGGAGGAAGTATATACATTACTTTTAGTACATATGTATTCAACATGTAATAGCTAACTTAGTTGGTAATATTATTGTTAGTGTTATGACAAAAACAATCAAAGACAAAAATAAACACAAATATTTATGTGATTTAATCTCCAACAAGGCAACAATGTATTGCCTAATATACTGATAAGGAGAGGGAAAAAAAACTGATTAGGTTTTGAGAGGAGAGTATATATTTATAATTAGAGAGGCTAATAGGTTTAAAGAGGGTGTTCACATAGACATAGTACTCACAAAATACATAAATGGATTGGTTTGAAGCGTCAGATTCAAGACATCTCAATAATTAATATATGTTTGAGGTTGTTATAGGCTTGAATTTTAAATCGTTACCTTTATTTTAATAAATCGAACGATGCATTATAAGAAAGTCGGTGATAATAAGCTTGACGATACTGTATAACAATATTCCCCTAGTAGAAAACAAGTATATAATTTCAATGCAAATTTCAACTTAAATTCTATAAGTGGCCTGGCTTCACTTATGCTTCTCTCCAGTACCATGTCATAATCTTAATAACCAAAACTATTTGACATTAATGTCAAAGCAACTTTTCCAATGGAGATCCACACAACCGGTATACAACAATGTAGAAGAAGAACTGAAGTTGATTTTCTAGTCTTTAATCCAACCTCTTCCGTTTCTTTCAATCAATACATTTTGACTTTTACACTATTCACATATGCTACTTTGAGCATTTTTTGTAATTTGTACTCAAGAAAAAACATAATCATATGATATCTTGTTAGATTTGTCTCAATGTATATTTTCAAAATATTAACTTTTCATAATTTTTGCTAATTAATAGTTAGAACTTAGAAATATTAAAGATTAAAGCATTGCATTGACAAATGTGATTAAAGGAATGGGTCAACTAAAATGATAGAGTGGAAGTATAAACTAATAAAAAAGAACATAACTCTCAAATCCAATAGTGATGGATTAAAGATTAAAGCATTGCATTGACAAATGTGATTAAGGAAACGGGTTAACTAAAAAGAATCGAGGAAGTACAAACTAATAAAAAAAGAACATAACTCTCAATTATATAATAGGTCTAAGATCAAAGGTCAAAGGTCCTAATTAAATAGTATGTTAGTGGTTAATTTTTTTTGTCTATCCAGTGGGTAATCCACCCACTATGAGATACATTAATAATTAGTAGAGTACAATTCAGCACAGATAATTATTTTATAATTGTCTATTTTAAGTGGGTAGTCTACTCGGTGGGTGGATGTATCGATCTCTGTCAATGACGGTAGATGACATTTCAATGTTCCATATATTAATGGTAAATAACAATAACAGTATAATAACATTTGCAATTGTATTTTTTTGTATAACTGATAATAATCAAACAAATTAAAGGATTGAAAATTCATTTTCCGTCAAGTAATCTTAGGAGCCGTTATATAGGAAAAATAAAAGTACTAGTTTGATACTTTGATTGGCATTGTTGGGCTTAAGAGCAACTGCCGCATCGGTGCTACAAGAGGACCCGCTTGCAAAATTATTAATTTTTGGAGCAAGTAGCTCAAGCAATGCAGCAAACTGGAGGTTGTAGCTGTGGGAAATTATGTAGCAGTACAAAGCTTGTGGCTTTCCTTTGCTTTGGTGGACCCACTTCAACTTTACAATTATTTTCAACATAACTTTGGCTGAAAACTATTTTCAACATAACATGTAGGGTATATTAAAACCACAAGTGGTTTTGGCTTTCCATTGAGACTTGAGAGAGTTGTAGATTGAAAATGTTAATATGTTATAGTTTGGAAATGGCATGTGGCAAACGAAACTACAACCTTTGTGTCTTGCCATTGTGGTTGCTCTAACATCTTGTCAAAAAGACTTCTTTCAGTTTTTCAGCCAATTTATTTGCGACCGTTGCCTTGTAGATTGTAGAAGCTTTCAAGGTGTCAAACCACCAAATCTTAGTGGTATGGTATTGGAGAGAATCGCAAAAAATATATCCATTAATAATACCAGGGGCCGAGGCCTGAGGGGCATAATATATTCTATATAAAACTTTATGAAGAAAAAATTGTTATAAAACTTCATATAATTAAAAGTGAAGTTGATTGGCCAAATCCCCAACTAATTCAATTTCATGGTCGGACGAGATATCTATGTCCTAAATCTCAAACTATGGTTAGAATCAGAACTTGCAAGTGGTAACAGTCGAAGTTATACTAATATTTTTTTCACATGTTCTTAGAAAATAATTTCTCCAAGCCAGAAGTCAAATTCACAAACTAAAAAATCATTAATTTTTTTTTATCAAAACTAATAGCTCTAGTTCATTGATTATGACATTTCATTAGATTGTGGCGGGAATTATCCTCAAGTGATGATAAGTGATCATTTAGTTAACATTTGAATTTAATTATTATTCGATGGTGAAAAGGTAGGCTTAAATTAAATACTGAAAAATGGAGAATTCGTTATAATCGAATCGAAGATTCATGGAGGACCACCACCAAGCCAAACATCGTCATTATAACTAGTCACTGAGATAGGAATATAAGTTAACTATAATTAGTGGCTCGCTGCGTGCATCGTGCAATAAAATGAAAAGGTAATGGTTTGTGATCAAGTTCCATTTTGATATATGACATGTGCTTCAATTTGGGTATGATGTTGGTTAAAAAGCTTTTTATTAGCTAAGCTTAATTTTTGTTGCTCTTGCCATTTGTTTGTAATCTTAGATAAACATTTTGTCCTAGCTTGCCTTAGTTTGTTGTAGTTGTACACTTGTTATTTATCCCAAAAGAAGGCATGCATGAATTTAAAGCACTGTGACACATAATGGCATGCCATATTGCCATTGTTTTCCTAGACCACCCGATCGGTTCCACCCACTGTGAAAATAAAATCTCCAAGCACTTTTTATTTAGCTATTAGACTTGGATTAATCATGCATCACTAGTTTAACCTAGTTCAACGTAGTGTAATTTACCAAGGTTCTTTGTCAAGTTCATCTTTCATGATGGATTTATACTTCCTCGCGTATTTATTCAACCAACACCCCTTCTTTATTCGTTCATTACTTTAAATTTGTGCATATGTTCTCCTTGCTTTTTTATGTATTAAAGTTCATAAACCGTCATATAATTGCTCATCATTTACCAATTTTTTTTAGACAGTAGCAAAAAGAAACTAAACAGAAGAAAAAGTAGCCATAGTAGTCACACTAGGCTGAGCTAGATTACGGGCTTGTTGCACCCTTTGGCGATCAACCTTGAGAACCAGACACCAGATGAAGGATTGAGCGAGATCTTTGATCTGTTTGATAGTCTAAACCAGATTAAGGTTGATTCGAGTACAAGCCAGGGGCGAAGCCAGACTTAGGCAGGGGCAGGGGCCAAGCAATAATGTTACATGATACGAGATTTGATTACAAACAGGGTACGAATTCGGGCACGCGATATGCTACTCTCAGTGAATTCGGTTATATATATATATATTAAAATTTGAATATTCATAATGACATGTATATAGTATAGTGCCCCTGCAATTGAGGCCTGAGGGAAAGATCAAAGTTTATATCTGACAAAATTGCATACTAATTATAAAGCTTTTTATGAAAAATTACAAGCTAAACCAAAATTATGTAAAGAAATAAATGATAGTAGAAAGAGAAAAGAAAACTGAAATTGTGAATAAAGTATAACAAAATGGGTGTCAATTTACAAAGAATGAAAATTTATGAATTTTGGTATTTTTTGTTTTTTTTTTTGAATTTTAGTTTTTGAAATATCTATACAAATATATTAAAAGGCGTTCATATCAAAGGAACGGTGACACGTGGCACTCTGTTCAAGGTTTTAATACAAGTGTTTAGAATCTCATTTAAAAATATAACAATATGTAGTTACTAGGATTCGAACACGTGACCATTGAAATAAAATGTGAGTGTTTAACCACTAATCCACTACAATTTCAATGCTTAATGTTTCAAAGTAAAACATAATAAAGTCTTATAATTATATGTAACCATAAAGACATAGACAAGCTTTTTGATCTCCAACACTTTTATGAAGTAATAATATTCTCTTATCCTAATTCCATTGAAATTGTTATTTTGATCCCCGGTTCCTTAGAATTTTTTTAAAAAAACAATTTATCATGCCATAACATCCATTTATCAATTTTGCACTAGATAGATCGATTATTAAGAAAAACTAATAAAATCAAGTATGAGATTTATGAAAAATCATATATTTGATAATTGTAACTGACCCACGGCATCTATATAAATATATTAAAAGGCGTTCCTAAACAAGGAACGGTGCCACGTGGCACTCTTCCTAAGAGCTTTTTACTTCATGTAATCCATGTAAAATAAAAAAATTAGAAATTGCATAGTATAGGCGTTGATCCCGTGACCTCATGTTCATATACTAAAGTCCTAACCACTAGGCCAAGTGGTATTTAGTATTATCATTTTAAAGTACAATATTAATAAATGAAGATTTTCCTTACCCGGGGCATAGCCCGAGCCTAATAACTAGTTAACATTACAAAAATTATAATGTTAATAATAACATAAGCAATCAGACTGAAACAAGTGTCCTGCTGTCAATGGTCATGCCAAATATTATGACGCGCGTCAGAGGAACTCTACCCCAACTTGCTTTTTTCCCCCTTGTGCAGCGTGAGACTCTGAGAGAAACATAAGAATGATACATTGTGAGGGGCCAGTGGGCCACTCTACTTGCATTTTCAATTTTTTTCTTTTGGGCTCCATATATATTTTATAAGTATGCTTGGGCTTTTAGGAGGGGCCATGGCCCTCTTAGGCCCCTCTATTGCTTCGCTCCTGAGTACAACCCTTGATGTAAGCCACACTACTCGAATGTTAGTGTAGGCTTATTTTTAGCCTATGGGGTGTGAGCGCGAATTTGACTACTTCATTGTAAGGTTTTAATTTTGAAAATGTTTTGAAAAGAAGGTTGTTTACAAGTTTTTAAGTGAAGACTCATAAACCTAATTGGATATTTAAGAAATCAAAGGGATAATCAAAAGGGACTTATCTATGTAGATTTCCCCGTCATTACTTCATATTTGGTCAATGGACCAAAAATTGAGTTCGGTGGTGAAGGTATGAATATGATCATGAATCACATTTGTCCATTGATGGTCTCTACTAAACACGATTTATAGTCTAAGTTTATGCAATTAAATAACCAAATAGTATTAATTTCATACACCTTAAATTAATCTAGGTTGGTTTATGAAACACGAAAAGACTAATTTTTGTTGACATGTTCATTAGACAATTAAATTACTAGGATCCTAATTGTCCAAATTATTTGACGTTAATATTGAAACATTTATTTAGGTCTTTGATTAGCAAAAATAAATATGTTTAAGGTGATAAAAGCAATAGATACAATCAAATATACATAATATATACAAAAAGTATACAAAATAGAGAAAAAGGTTAGGTGTTTTGTTGACTTTGATCCTCCACCAAATAAGTCACCTAATATGTATGAGGCGACTTGATAGGTATACAATTGATTAAGGGGTTTTTGTAATAGTGATTTAACAAGGTTGCACCAAAAAATTGTGTGAGGCAGAAGTTGTGCTGGAAAATCAAGCACAAAAGTAGCTTAATTAAGAACTGATTAGTTTGAGGCTGAGTAAGCATAAGCTAGCAATCAACTCTACTTTTCTACATGGTCAACGTAAAATTGAGAGATAAATAATAAGGGGAAAATCGATCTTATTTTATAGAAGTAGTAAACTAGTACTCCCTCTGCTTTTTTTTATTTGT
The DNA here is from genome assembly GCA_947648045.1 of Beta corolliflora. Taxonomy (NCBI): domain Eukaryota; kingdom Viridiplantae; phylum Streptophyta; class Magnoliopsida; order Caryophyllales; family Amaranthaceae; genus Beta; species Beta corolliflora. Next base: position 93,826 of record CANSZD010002329.1, read on the forward strand.
TACATTGTTGTGTGCGGTTTTCAAGACATTATGTAACCCTTAATATCTCTCATTTCGTTAAAGTAAAAATTATAAAAATTTGATATTATGAATCTACACGTCGAGACGAGTCTAACAAAGACCACACACGACTATATTTTTACTTATAAAATAATCAAAATATTCGGTCAAAGTTAGTGGCTTCATTCCCAAAGCAACAATGTAGCAAATAAAAAAAAAGCGGAGGGAGTAGTATGAGTATGAGACATTCACACTTTTTGATGTTGAGTTTGATCAATAAATATGCACAGGAAATTCTAGAGCATGCAGGCATGGCTATCTGTAAGACTGCTGCTACTCTTGTGGACACTAAGTCCAAACTTAGTGCGAATCTTTGGACCTCAATTTCATGATCCTACATTGTATCGCGAGTCTTGCGAGTGCTCTTCGATTTATCACCTTCACTCGTCCCGATATTTCTTATGTTGTTCAGCAGGTTTGTCTGTTTATGCACGACCCTAGGGTCTCTCATTAGGATGCGTTAAAAAGGATCATGCGCTACATTCATGGCACTATTGATCATGGGCTACATTTATATCCTTCTACGTCGATGCGTCTGATCACTTATACTGATGCTGATTGGGGTGGGTGTCCTGACACTCGCCGTTCTACTTCTGGATATTGTTTTTTTTTGGGGACAACCTTATATCCTGGCCTTCTAAGCGTCATACTACTCTTTCTAGATCTAGCGCAGAGGCTGAATATCGAGGCATCGCTAATGTTGTTGCTGAGTCTTGTTGGTTGCGCAACTTATTACTAGAGTTGCATTGTCCTCTTCGTCAGCTACTCTTATCTTACAGGATAATATCAGTGCTATTTATTTGTCCAGCAATTTGCATCAGTTACCAAACATGTTGAATTGGATATTCACTTTGTTCGGGAAAAGGTTGCTTTAGGACAAGTTCGTGTTTTACATGTGCCTACTAGGTATCGGTTGCCGATATTTTCACAAAAGGACTTCCTGGACAACTATTTTTGGATTTTAAATCCGTCTTAGCGTTCGTCTCCTCCTCCCGCTATGACTGCGGGGGTGTGATAGAGAATAATATTAGGATAATATTTTCTCATTCTATTAGGATATACTTTGTATAGATACCTAACTATGTTAGGACTCGGATTTGGTAAACCCTATATATATTTGATCAATACAATCACTCTAGATTTACGGAGTTTTACACAATCTAACAAAAACTAATATTGACAAAAATACACTTCCTCCGTTTTTTTAGATGACCCGTTTTGACTTTAATTTGACACTATTTACATATGTACTTAAGGAAAAAATATAGTCGAGTGAGATCTTTGTTAGATTTGTCTCAATATATATTTTCCAAATATCAACTTTTTGTAATTTTTGCTTGTGCAATTTAGGGGAGGCAAATTAAAGTAGCCAAGTTGGGGATACTGATTACTTTGTCCCCAAAACATTCTACTTGACTACTTCATTATTTTAACCAGCAAAAAAATATTAGTATTTATTGGTTTTTAAGTCGGTGTTATCCAAAGTTGGTAATGTGTAACTCACTTTTTTTGTACTTGCAAATTGCATTCTTTTGACCAAACTTTAGATCATGTGATCACTGATCACTATGCTTTATCCTCATCCTTAAGGAGGTGGTGGTTGAGGAAGTGAGATATTTTAGAATACATCATATGCATGTGTTGTGCTTCTAGCCTTCTAAAGCACGAAATGGACTGTCAAAATCACAAAGCATATCGAGTAATCATGCATGTTTGGTAGCTTATTATAGGTTATAATGTTATATGCTTTTAATTAAGGAGTATACTTATCTAAAATTTGTTCAGGGAGATTAATCCACTTTTCAGCATTGATATACTGCATTCTTCTAAATAGACATTTGATAAGGTTTGGATAATGTATATTCTAATAAATTTAAATATAGGAGTATAGCCTTTTTTTGTAGATAGTGTAACAATAAGAATAAAGCAACTGATTAAGAGATAGTTAAGTGAAGAGGATCAGAATCCACATCACATTGGATATGAAATGAGTTGATTAATTAGAATTACAAATAAGTCAATAACAATCTATTATATGTTAGGATCTAGAATAAGAGTACTGTCTTAGGGGGTATGTCTTGATGAGGATTGTTGAAACTGATCAGATAGGAGGTCTCTCTAATGTACGAGTAATCATAAGTTTTGATAATTACTAACAAATTATTAAATTAGAAGAAAAACTATGTAGCTAACTTTGATGCATCAAACGCAAATAAAAACATATAGGCAATCTTAGCAACAAGAGGTACCAAATCAGGCATAATTCAAGCAACCATCTCATTATTGAAGGTGATAAACCTGTGATTATCAACATTCTACTAGGCTTATTCTAATGGTTTTGGAGCAGCAGAGTCATTATTGACGATATCCACCACATCATCTTCCTCTTTCGCTGTCTGCTTCACAAACCTTTGTAGAGAAGCCAACTAAATTGTTGACAATCTCTTGAAAGTTAGTCTCTTTCTTGAAGGATTAACCCAATACATTAACATTTAATCCTATAGGAATTTGTCTTATTCATTAATTTTGATAGTTCAGGTTTCTCCTTTACCAAAAAAAAAAATCACCTAAACTTTTCTTTGTGCCTTATGGAAACAAAATAGTCAAACATTTTTATAATAGGTATGCTAGACCTCTTATATTATACTTTGTGCCCTATTGAAACAGAACCTAACACATGTATAATCTGACCAACCCAGCTACATAGGCAAGGTCCTTGGAAGTGGGGAGGGGGAGATAAGGGAATCCCACCCCCAAAGTGCCTTTAGTGAGGTTTAACACAACCTCAAGGTTGTAAGACACAAACTTTACCATTGAACCAAGTACTACATGGTTCGCAACTTTTTATATGGAATGTACCTAAAGATTAGAAGTGTAAGTGCACATTGCACGAGAATGTAAGAAGAATAGGAAACAGAACTTTTGCTTCTAACCTATTTTAATATTTTAACTTTTAAAAAATTACACATAGTAACTTCAATCCAATAATTCATTTTCTAACAAGGGCATATGAGCATACCTAATGGTTGATCTAAATTTTGGATCATTGATAATATTAATGTTTCATTTCTCTTCCACCTGACTTGTAATTTACTATTAGTTTTTATGGTTTTTTACCCCCCAATAGATGATCTACATTTTAATTATTTATCTTTCTGCTTGTGGCGGTAGATGGTCGCCAACTCAATATGCATGGGGCCTGTCATTTATTCTCTTTTGTGGTCTTTGACTTTGATCCAACTATGATTAGATGATTGGAATAATATGATCATCCCTCCCTCTCTCCTCTTTTTTTCTCTCTCCTAATTCTTTAATATATTTTTCCCCCTCTCTCCTCATGATCTAGCTTGTAGATCATCCAACGGGCTCACTCTATACTTCATCTATTTTTTTCAGTTGTAATGTTTTGACCTTTGACACTATTCATGTACTTACCCTGATCACAAATCTATGCTATATATGATACAATTACAAATCTTAGTGTTTGATGTTGTAGAATTTATCTTAAGGTTATCTATATGTTCAAAAAAAAAAAAGGGGAGTAAATCCTACAAGCTGAATACATGCTAGAGGGCGAGAACAAGCAACAACATTAACATTGTAGCTCAATTCATTGTTGTTATCAAAGTAGCGACGAAGTCTGATTTGAGCCCGGTCAAATCGATTCCTCTGACAAGATTCTCCCTTTAGGATCGACTACAATAAGCTCGCAGGCTGAATCCAGCTAGGTTCTATCGATCATATTAATTCGTATATTATTTACTAATTAATAAATATTTGTGTATTATATACTAAATTAAAAATCATACTTCCTTTATTCTTTTTTAGTTATAGTATGGAGGTAGACACATTAATTGAGGTGAGGAGAGAGATAAAGAGTTATAAAAAGGAGACTTGTTTGATGAGGAAAGATATTTAGAGAAAAAATATACTCCCTCCGTCCCATAATATAGTATTGCTTCTTTTACCTTCCAACTGTTACACTTGATCTTTAATATCTTCAATTTCGTATTATTAAAAAATATAAAAAGTTGATATTATGAAACTACACATACATCTAAATCTTTGAATATGTTTTTTTATATATACAAATGAGAATATTCGGTCAAAGATTTTAAAGTTTGACCCACCAAAAATGTAACACTTGTCATTTTCTGAAAATTTTAATATAAATGCAACATTATTTTATTTAGCATTGAGTCATTTGTATATATCTCTTCATCACATGAGTCCCTATTTTTATTTATCACTATCTCTCTACTCTCCTCGATTCTAGTGCCTCTCCTCTACATTACACTTATTTTAGAACAAATGAAGTATTTAAAATCGATGAATGCGATGTTGCAACAAAAATAAAACACTAAATATTGGAAGTATTGCAATAAAAAAAAGAAGGGTTAAACATAGAAGTTTTGATAGATGTTGGTTTTGGTAGACGATGTTGATTCACTAGGAAGAGACAAGAGCAAATAAAATCAGAAGTGGTCCAAACAATGTGGAAAGATCTAAAATAGTGGAACAAATAGAAAGCATAGTTTTAATAGATATGACTATACGAGTGAGTTGGATTATGTACAAAGGAAAAATGGCAACCCAAGCTAATTAAGAGGGGATGAATTGTATAAAAAATATAAAATAAAAGAAATACTTAGAAAAGATTGTGGATAAGGTTGAATCAAAAGATAGGGAAGGTCAACATCAGAGAGATCTGAGAAGAGAGAGAAAGAGTGTTATCCAAATGCCACGAGTGCAAAAATGAAAAACAAAACAAAATGGTACAGAATAATACTTGTGTGGGGTCAGGGTAAATTCAATCCACCAACCACGTATTAGAGACCGCGTGACTTGGTAATAATATCCTATCTATATATCACGTGATCGTGATCGTGATCGTGATCGTGATGGACATCAATTTGAGATTTTGGAGTTGGGACTTTGGGAGTGCATTGCACCTTATTTTGCCACACATATTACTCATTCATTCTACATATTTAATGAAACTTCATATGGTGTTAATTTGGAAAAAGAAAAAAAATATGAAACTTCATGTGGTTAATTTTTCCATTTAATATTGTTAAATCCGATAAAAAATCAGATTAAATAGAAAAATTATTATTATGAAAAAAAAATCAAAATATTATAAAATACGTAATTTTTGGAAAAACTCTTTAGTGTTTTGACTATGTGAAATTGTTACTGGATTTAAATAGTAGTAGTAAATTGTATATATTATTAACTTTGTTTCCGAAAAAGCTAACAAATGTAGCTTTTAGAGTATGATCTGGTAAAATGTACCAAGTTTAGCTTTAAAGTATTATTTTTCTCTTTGTTTTAGTCTTTCAATAGTTAGCTTCAAACGCAACTAATTTGATAGCTACCTCCTAGCTTGACTATGTAGCTACCAATCCACGAAAAAATAGCTACTCTCACAACTAAGCAAATATTCCTACGGTTTACGGCTAATGTATGTATATGTTTTATTAAAACGCGTATGCAAGCATGTATTATATACCGTCATGATGTGGTGCTGCTTTAACTATGACATGACATATCTATCATACGCTAATATGATTTTTCTTACGAAGGGATAAAAATATTCGCGTAATTAAGAAAGCTCGAACTCAAGACCTCGGGTATACAAACTTCAAAGACTTGAGGAGAATTGAGTTAAAAATTAATTGAAACCAATCCTGTTATTAATAGCGCCGCATTTGCAAACTCTAATTCTGAAAGGCTAAATCACAAAAAGAAGAAGCTAAAAAGAGCGTAAAAGCTGCATTAAATCCCGTGTAATCCAGCCAAATTCATCCAATAAATCCAGCCAAAGTCATAAGTGGCTGTCTTTCATCAGTCATCATCATCAATTGCTAGAACAACTACTAGCTTGGAGGTTCTTGAATAGTGTACTCCATTAGTCAATTGTGAGGGTTCAAAAGACAATTGTTTATTTATTTATATTTTTTTTGGGGGTGGGGGGACGAAAATAAAAGCATTGATGTGTCTCAACAGTCTTATGTCAATTGCGAGCGTAAAGTTGCACGATCAATGAAGTGAACCGAACTAAACTCGAGTAAACCGAAATGCAGAAGAGTAATTAAACCGATTGAATCGAACTTAGTAAACCGAAATGCAAAGAAAGAATCGAACGAGCGAAAATAAGTTCAAAAAAATGTGCTCTAATTATATGTCCGCATTTATAATTTACTTGCATTATGTAACTTGAACCCGATTTTATATAAATCTACGTAAAAGGAGAGAGATAAGAAGACGAGGAGTTATATGATAAAAGAGAGATAAAGAAAACTAATTGTTTATTTATATAATTAAAAGCTGCTTGACACACCAAATTTGAAATTCAATCTAGATGATGCATGTGCTATGAGCGATTTACTTTACCTCTCGGTAATAATGGTTGTTCCAACAGTCGTGTTGGCTATTGAGGGGTTCAATTGAGGTTGTTGTGGTGATAATTTGTGGTTCTAATGTAAGTGAGTGTGGATAGGTTTGGTATAGACTATAGACTATAGACCTATTAATGTGGCATATGTGTTTATAACAATGAGAATAAAAAGGGAATTATTGGGTGTATAAATACAAAGCGATACTTGAAAAATACAATGCAATGAAATAACACATGACACATATGATGATACGAATAAGGATATGCTTAAATTATATATTATGAAAATTCAATTAAAAAACATACATAGGGAGTCCGTTCATGGACACCGGGTGTCACATCTTTGCCACCCTAGTGTACTGTGAGCGTAATGACACTTGGGCATTTTCGTAATTAATTGGAACTTGAGGGGCACGTTGGTAATTCCGCAGCATTAAATGACAAGGAGGAAGAAGAATCTCTCTTCTTTCTCGATCTATCTTTCGTTGAGTTTTTCCGTCGCCGGAATTTTTCCGGCGATTTATACTCTCTTCCAGTCACCGGAGATTTCATTTGTAGGTGGTTTTTCGACTCATTTTGTTATTGCAACGCTGCGTTTTTTGTTCATTGTTGTGTTTTTTCGAAATTAGGGTTTCAGTCAACTTCAAATCGATTTTGAAGGAATTTCTGCTACAATTCAGTAGCAAATTCTCGAATTTTTCAATCTCAAATCGAAGTTTTCAACAAAGAAAAGCAAAAAATTACAAGAGATTTCGCCATAATGAAATCGAGATTGTTGAGCTTCAAAATCGAAGAACGGCTCGCGAATTCAGAGGGAGATATGAGTGAATCAATCACAAATTCGACCACAAATGCAGCAGAAGAACTTCAAGAAAACATCAATTGTACTCAGATTGAGTTAATCGATAAACCTAGGTTGAATTTTTTTTTCCAGAAAAATCAACCTAACAAACGCTGGATTAAAGAACCGAATAGAAAGAATCTAGAAGAATTTAGGAATTTGAGTTAATGAATCGAGAAATTGATTCAAAATCAAAGAAGAAATGATTGAGAATTGAAGCGATCTTACAATTTTCAACAAAAAATTGAATGATGAAGACTTATCTCATAATTTCAAGAAAATATTTTGAAATCAAAAGGATGATTGAAGAAATTGAAGAACAATGAAGAAACGAAATGGAGAGAAGGGCGAGAGAAAATGTGGCATAAATCTAGCAAACATAGTTCGAGGGAAGTTAAGGATTACTCGATTCGGAGAAAGAATCCGCTTGAAGGAGAAGAAGGAAAAGATGATTCATTTGGGCAAAAGTGTTTGCTCATTTTCTTAAATGAGTAGAAATGCTTCCTCATTTTCGCTTCATTTCCTTCATTCTTTCATTTTCTTCATTTTCATTTGCTTCATTTCTTCATTTCTTTCATTTTCTTCATTTGGAGAATTTCAAATGACGATTTACTTGGGTGTACCAAGGTGTACTATAAATATTCCCATACATAAAACAAATCTAACATGCCTTACACATATTAATGTTTTTTTATGTATTTGGTGAAAATCTAGAGCTTGTTTGGCATCATTGTCTTATTTTGTTGGCCATTGAGTTATCTTGAATTCTTGATTATAAGTGGTATAATAAATTTTAAACTAGTCATTATTATACACTATACTAAGGATTTGTTTTTTTGATTGAATTAACTCGAATCGGTTCGGACAAATTCTGTTCGGCCCGCATATTCCGCCCGTTCGATTCGCGTTCGCCAGATAAATTGGTTCGGTTCGGTTTAGTAAAAAAGCGGCACAAATAAGCTCAAATAACTAATTCGCGCCTTTAATACCCGCAATAAAAAATTAGAAACTACTTTTATTTTCATATTTTATTTCTAGTTTTCTACAAATTAAAAACTAAAAATAATGATAAATTATTAAAATGGGGCTAAGAGACAATATTATTTGTTAAATTTTAAAATGAGAAAACCACATCTCCTTTATTTTTTTGGCAAAATAGATTATTCCCTCCTCAAAAACACAACCCACCTCGCTAACCATCTTCCGACGAACAAGTTACAAAGAAGTGAAGTTCTTCCAGATCTTTCGAATGTCGTGTAGTGGTGCACGTTAGCTTGACCCTAAACTACGCCGTAAGTGCTTTACGCCTACTACACCTCATTTAGAAACAATTCCTCGGTAGTCGAGTTGCCCCGATTTTGCTACATGGTTCGCCGCCATTGGGTGTCACTGAAATCCAACTGTTTCTCAACTGCCATCTGTCCCTACTTTTTTAACTAAAAAAAATTCAATTATTAATTCTCAAATCACGGAGAATAAAATTAAATGTCCTAGAATAATTATTCACTGTACTGCTAGTATCCAATGGTTTAAATCCCGGCCACGTGGCAACCGATAGATGCTATCCTCCGTACAAATCTGTCTTGATCTTTGGTACTCCTCCTCGTGTCAAGTAGTGGAGTATTACATGTGATTTTCTGTCCAATATTTCATGACATTATCCTAAGAAAATATCCCAAAAAAGGTTTCCAAGAAGAGTTGAAAAATTGCCACTTTTTACCTCATTCTTGAAAAAATTAGTATTTCTTCTAAATTCCATTATTTTCTTTATACTTTCTACCTTTTTATATTTGAATATCGAATTAAAGGCTTCAAAGATGAAGTATTACCCTCCTTAAATAACAACACCTTTAAACGTGTCATTTATAAATAGTAATTGGAAGAATACATGACTAGTTATTAGACTTGTTTGTTATGTAATGCACATATTTTTATAGTTTATGAATTTTGTTTCTAATAAATCCAAGAATTGGCAGGGTTATGACTCAGTCGGATCGAACTTACTGAACTCAATATATGATGCACCTTGCTAGAATTTGGATTTTAAATCGGATGGGAAGTATTTTTCTAAGACGTAGTTGAATTCGTGGCGATGAGACTTTTGGCGGCCTAATCAATATTAACAAAGTATCATATACTTCCTCTATTCTTTTTCTATTGCAACAATGAAATTTTCAACTATTCACCCACCATCATTTCACCATCTACTATGATTTTTATGTAAGGAAAAAGTATAGTCATGTGGGGTCTTGTTAGATTCGTCTTGATATATATACTCTTAAAATTTTAATTTTTTATAATTTTTACTAAAAATTAACTAAAGAAATTAATAGTTAAAGTTTTGCATTGACAAGCGTAAACTCAATTGTTGCAATAAAAAAAAAAACGAATGAAGTACTATTTAAAAATTCTTTCGAAATGATAAATTCATAAATTACCATATTAATTTTTTTTTAATTAGGAAAAAAACCTAGATTAATCCCTATGATAGGACCAACCTAAAGCATCATTTCGGGTGATATAGAAAAAATTGAGATCCAGATGTTCAAACCAATGATGAAGAGAACAACACGAATGACCTCGGTGAGCCAGGAAGTCCGCCACAAAGTTAGCCTCCCTGAAACAATGAGAAAAAGAAACAGAACCTAAATGGAGGAAATCAACAGAAGCATCATCTATAATATTTTCTATTTCCCACATAACTTTCCATGCTTTCCAAAAAGAATTAATAACAATCAAATTATCACCTTCCACACAGATATTCTTCAGACCATACGAAATTGCAGCTCGGACACCTTCTCTCATACCCCAAGCTTCCGCAAGCAAAATAAATGAACTACTGTGAAGAGCGCTTTCGCTCCCATTACCACAATGGCACCCTTCCAATCTCTGATAATGAAGCTACAAGAGGCACTACCATTCTGTAATTTAGAGCCATCGAAGTTCACTTTATACCACCCTTGATTAGGCTTATTCCACCAAACTTCTCTTTGAACTTTACCCTTTCTAGAAATTTTACTAGAATTACTGTTACTACTAACCTTACTAATCGCACAATCCACCATTTTAGTCAGATTACATTCTCTATTAAAGGCTTTAATAAGGGAAACATCCTTAAAAGAAGACACCGCATCATTCTGAAAGATGACTTTATTTCTAGCAAACCACACATACCACCATGTAATAGCCAATTTGCACAAATCGTCATCTGCCACCTTACTCCTAATATTGGAGAGGACAGTGGCCATATTTCCATCACCCCCCATAACTGGGATATCCGGCCACTGATCCGAATGAGACATGGAAAAAGCCACATCACTCGTGAAAGGGCATTCGAAAAGAAGATGGAAAGAGTCCTCCTTATGGAATCCACAGAAAACATAATCTTGAGGCATAAACACATGAGAGCTCTCTAGTCTATCTTTCGAAGGCATACCATCAACACAAACTTTCCACAGGAAAAATCTAATTTTAGGCGGAACATCTAACTTCCAAATCCAATTGAATCCAACCTTTGGAACATGGGGCTTACCAAAATTTTTGTAGAAAATGGGAACCTGACTTCACCGAGTAGACTCCATCAGGAGTGGATCCCCACACAATCTTACCTTGTTTAAAATGGGAAGGAATAAAAATACCCAATATATTCTTAACCACCAACTCTGGAAGAAGGTCATAAAGTAACATGTTATTCCAGTTGTTGTTCTCATCAATACACGCAGAGACAGGCAACCGTTCAAAATTGAAGGGACCAAAAACAATAGACGCAATTGGGACAGGATAAACCCAGTTATTAAACCAAAAAGAAATATCCTTACCATTACCCAATTGCCACCTAAGACCCTGCCTAAAAGAAGATATGAGCTTCATAAGATTCTTCCATTGCCAAGAACAATTTGCACTAGGGGACTTCGCCAAGGCGACCCTCTCTCTCCTTATTTGTTCATTCTATTGGCCAGACAAATTCACGTTCATAGCTTTGGTAATGATAAGCTTTTAGGTGTTAAGTTGGGTAGGTCGGGGATTAAAGTTTCATTTCTTACTTTTGCTGATGATACTATGATCTTTGCCAAAGCTTCCCTTGATGGCTGCTAAGCTATTAAGAATATTTTAGATAAATACTGCTCTATGTCTGGTCAGCTAGTTAATTTTCATAATTCAGCGTTTCAATGCACTAAGAATGTTAGTGATGATGATTGTAAATCATTCAAAGATATTCTGGCTATGTATCTTTAGAAAGATATTTAGGTTGTCCAATAATTGATTCGCGTGTTACAAAAAACACTTTTGGAGCGGTGGTGGATAAGTCCACAAAGCAATTAGCCAAGTGGAAAGCAAATTTCCTGTCTCAGGCAGGGAGAGCGGTGTTAATTCAGTCTAACCTAGCCACCAAGGCTAATTATCAAATGCAGAGTTAACTAGGACAGAAAAGGAGACTGTGGAGATGCAAGCTTCAATCCATTTAATCCACTTAGGGTGAAACCCAAGTTTTTCTAAGGTTACATGGACATAATTCCACTCTAACCTATCATAGGCCTTTTCCATATCTAACTTAATGACTATCCACCCTTCTTTGCCACCTTTATTCTTGAATGAATGGAAAACCTCATGGGCAATCAAGATGTTATCCTGAATTAACCTCTCCGGAACAAAGGCCCCTTACAGAGGATGAATAATCCTTCCTAGGAGATCTTGGAGCCGCTTCGTAAGCACCTTAGCTATAATTTTATAGATAGTGGAACATAAACTAATTGAACGAAAATGATTAGTAGACTTAGGGTCCTCAATTTTGGGAATCAAAGTAATGAACGTATGATTGATTTCACTTAATAAAGATCCTGATTCCTGAGTGAAAGAAAGCCTTAACTGCCCGACAGACTGACCCACCTATCAACCCCCAGTATTTTTGGAATAAAAAAGGGGGAAACCATCTGGCCCCGACGTTTTATCCGGATCCATATCAAACACTGCCAGCTTAATTTTATCACTCGGAGACATCTTTGATCGATCTGCATTTTCTTCATACGAAATGATCGGATTCATAAGATCAAAATCACTATCGGAATCGAAACCACATTCAGGGTTAGACGAAAATCTTTTAGCAAAATCTTGCGTAATTTCCTTTTCAATAGTGATAGGATTATCAATCCGCTCTCCATTACTGGATATAAACTCTTTAATATGTTTCTTATTTTTCCTAATAGAAGCATAAGCATGAAAATAAGACGTATTCGCATCACCTTTATGCCAAAAATTATCTCTACTTTTTCGTTTCCAATACGTAACTTGATAAGAGAAAAGCTTCGCTCTTTTAGAGAGTAATCTATCTTGTAAGTTAAGAAGTTGTTTATTAGTCTGGTCACTACGCAATTGACTTTGTAACGTACTAAGCTTAGCATCAACCTCTTGCACCTGGCGAAAAATATTACCAAATCTCACTTTATTCCAATCCTTAATTTGACCTTTTAGAAGTTTGCGCTTTTGCACAAAACAATACATAAAAGAACTAGAAAATTTATTACACCAAGTCTTTTTAACAAGCGTATCAAAATCCTTTCTAAGAGCCCATATTTTCTCAAATCAAAATGGGGGAACTTTGGCATGGGTCACGAGTTGAATATTTAAAAAACATTGACAATGATTTGAAGAAGTAAAAACATGATTAAACAAGGAAGCCGAAGGAAATAGATTAAGCCAACTAATGCTAGCAACAGCTTTATCAATTCTTTCAAATTTATTATCAACACCGCCCCTTTTCTTTCTCCACGAGAATGGATTACCATAATGAGGAGTTTCTATACAACTAGTTCGACTTAAAATCTCATTCATACGATTAAGGCGAGCATAATTAAATACAGCCCCTAAGTTTATCATTTTTGTCACTTATTTCATTAAAGTCACCTAAAATTATATAAGGAAGAGATAATGAATTTGCATAAGAGATAACTTCATCCCAAAAATCTTATTTATCTTGACTTCTAGCAGGTGCATAAATAAAAGTAGCCACAAACATTAGATTAGAAATTAAGTACTTAATATTACAAGCCACAAACTGGACTGATTTTGAGATAACAACAAGATCAAAAGTGTTAATCAAATCTTCTTTCCAAACAAGCCACAGACCACCAGACATTCCCATGGTGGTAATAACTTCGCAAAATTAAAAACCCATGCTCCTCAAGCAGGGCAGAAGATGGATTAACCTGAGACTTAGTTTCGCAAATCATAAAGATAGAAAGCTTATTTACAAGACAAAAACTTTTAACTTCCACAATGGCATTTTCCTTACCACACCCCCTAATATTCCAAAAACCCACATTCATAGCAAAAAATTATACCAAAAAAACACGATGACATAGAAAATGACTAGGCACGAGTTTTCTTCAGCATTGAAGAGGCTGAATCATCATCAACGCTCTTCCTCCTCTTAGAAGAGCTGGACAAGGAGGTGTCATGCTCAACACCCAAGGATTCAATATTGCGCACAAGGGAGCTTTCAGATTTAATAGAGTGGAAAGAGTTACCAGGTTGAGACTGAAACTCCTCCATGAGGGTCGAAAGAAGGGGCAATGTAGCATTCTCAGCATCAGACTCAAAGCAGGAGAGACCAGTCTGCTCAATCCCAGCCATGGGAGCAAATTGGTTCTCATCAAAGCTAAGAGGATAAACAACTTGCAAAGGGACAAGAGAGACAAGACAACATTACCTTCCGGGGATGGAGCAAACACCTCACCTCGCCAACTCATTCTCCTCATGAGAAAATCAAGCAAACTAGCTTGAAACTCACAATCGAAGGGCAAATCTTGGCAATCAACCTCAAGCTATCATCATCGGAAGTGGCCTCACTTGTCATAATCATCATCAACAGCGTATGACACAACTAGGGCTTTACCCTTACATTTTCCATAAACCTTCATCTTACCAAAGCAGTATTCTTTGCAACAAAATCTTTAAAAACAATACCCGCATTATTATTGGGTTTCTTAACAAGGGGCAAAGAGAAAACCTAGCAACAGAGGGATGAATCACGAGGCTTTCTCATCAAAGACTTAGGCTTTTGCCGGTGTGTGGAGGTTGAGGTTGGTTATTTTGTAGGAGAAATTAGGATGATTCTTCCCAACCTTGGTTATATGTGTTTGAGTACGGGTTGTTTTGTGGTCTTGTGTTTGTGTTTAGGAGGGCATTGGCTTGCTCGGATATCATGCCCATGGTGTTGTATTGACACTCATTCAATGAGTGACCCCGCACTTCACAAATCTCACAAATAGGTGTTATTGGTCCGCTACTCAATCGATCAACCTCGCCGCCAAAACCCGCACAAGTGTTAGTCAAAGTAGCAATAGCATCAACCTCATGCTTACCATCCCTTTTAGGGGCTCCACGAGACACACTCCAATCATTCAAATAGTTGTTGGCGACCATATCATCCAACAATGTCTTAGCGGCTTCCGGAGTTTTGGCCATAGAAAGTACGCCGGATGCGGCATCAATAGAACTTCTAACCTCATACTTTGAGACCATTGTAGAATGTCTCGAATCAATAGCCACTCGGGAATGCCATGGTGTGGGCATTGTCTTTGCAAAGCCTTGT
>CANSZD010002330.1:0-147500 GCA_947648045.1 Beta corolliflora
CATTTCAATGGGGCTGCCAAACTTTAGTTTTTCTAGTAATTCATGGATAGCAGTAAAAAAACCCAAAACAAAATTACATAAATTACGAAAATAAATTACAATAAACAGACAAAATTACACAGAGAGGAAACATAAACCCTAAAATCGAAATAAATTACAAAGCCTAGATTTTAAAAAAAATCAACCAAAAATTAAATTGAACGAAAATACAAAAAACGAAGATATAAATGAAAATAAAAAGAAATCAAACGAAAAAAGAGAAATTAAGCGAAAATCAATCCTTTCAGTCTAATTACAAAGAAATAAATTTGACCTAGATCTGCGAATTACAAACGAAAATAAAATAACGAAAAATATTAACTTAAATCTGAAATTACAACGAGATTAAAATACGAAACAAAAATCAGTAACTAAAAACGAAAAACCTCGAGATCTGCAGCGACGAAGATGAACGACGTGGGAGGAGAGGAGAAGTGCTGGCGAGATGAACGCCGAGGGGCTGAGAGAGATCTACGAGGTGAAGATCTGGCTTTGTTTGTCTTCGCTGATGAACGACGAGGTGAAGATCGACGAACGAACTAACAATGCAAGAGAGGAGAGTAAAGAGTGAGAGAGAGAGACAGGGGGAGGAAGAAATGAAATTTGGGTGAAGGAGAATTGAAACGCGGGTTTTTCCTTTAGAAAAAATAACGAAAAATATGATTTTCCGCCTAGCTTTCCCTTCCATTTTTTTTAATGATTTTTCGGATGCGGTTTTGTAAAAACCGAATATCTTTCTTAAAGCGCCGTTTTTTGATTTGAATAAGTCGGCCCGAATTGAAATGAATAAGTTTGAGCGAAATGAATAAGTCGGGCCGAGGCGGCCCGAGTGCAAGCCCGGGCCCGGATCGATTCGATCGGGCGGGCGATCTAAATTGAGTATTATTAATAATTACAAGTAGAGTAATATTTTTATCATCATTGATAATAATAATAATTAATAATATTAATGATAATGATAATGATAATAATAATAATATTAATACTAATACTAATAATATGCATAATAATAATATTCTTATGAATTGAGTAATATTAATAATAACAAGTAGAATAATAATGATATGAAGTAATAATATTATTAATATAATAATTTCCTCCAAGATTGCTATTCGCAAAGTCAATATATACAAAACCAATAGCATGTTTCACGCCTATCTTGGTAGAATAGTGACAATAGCATGCATGACTCTAATTCTAACTTAAAGCGAATATTGACTTGCCTAATTTACAAAATACAAAACTATATTTACATACATTTGACTACTCCTATATTTACAAAACTATATTTGACATATATTTAAAAAAAATACAAAACTATATTTGACAATAATAATAAAAAATAATAATAATAATGATAATAATAATAATAAGAATATAATAAAAATAATAATAGTAATAATAATAATAGTAATAATAATAATAATAACAATAATAATAATAATAAGAATAAGAATATAATAATAATAATATTAATAATAATAATAATAATGATGATGATGATAATAATAATAATAATAATAATAATAATAATAATAATAATAATAATAATAATAATAATAATAATAATAAAATCAATAAGTTGTAGTACGGGCCGATCTCGAATCGAAGCGAATCGAATCAATCGGGCCTCGATCTCGATACGATTCGAATCGATCCGATCGAATCGACCGCCCGATCTCGAACCGAACCGAACCGAATTTCCATTTATTGATCCAAAAGAATGGCTTAAGTGACGGATAAGGTTTTTTCCACTAGTATTTTTTGACGATTTTCGGTCCAAAATCAAATAATAACTGATCCGATTTTTTAATAACCGGATTAGTTTATTTGTAATGGATCCGATTTTTAAAGAACCGGATCAGTTATCTTGTGACATATAAGGTTTTTTTCCACTAGTGATGAACCGACATAGATTAATTATTCGATTGCATTAAAATATTATGTGGTTGTTTATTTGCATAAATATATATATGAATCGATATTTAGTAGATGCCATCAATGGGGGAATTTGATTCATGATCTTATTCATACCCTCACCCCTAAACTCAATCTATAGTTCATTGACCATTAATGGAGTCACGAGGAAATCTACATTAGATAAGTCCCTAAGTTGTTCCTATCATTTTCCAATATCCAATTAGGTTTTACGAGTCTTCTGCTCAAAGACTTGATGGCGACTTCTCTCTATTTCAAAATATTTTTCAACAAAACCTTTACAATGAGGTAGTCAAATACGCGCTCATCCCGTGTAGGCAAATAAAAATACGCCTACAATTTGGCGATTCCACTGGCGAGGATTTTAAAAAGATTAATTTTTTAAATGAGTGGGTGAAACTGGAAAAATACGTTTCATCTATAAGGACAATCGTCCCTGCCTCATTAGTGCACGTTCTATGCGTGAGGCCACCCCCAGTGGGTTTGTGCTTTGTCCTTCCGAAAGCTTTCTGAGCGATAGTGTTGGATCATAGTCATAAGCAAACCTACCCAACCATGGCATTGTTCTCTTGGTCCTGACTTGAGAACTAAGTAGAATAATTGCTTATTCTTTGCCGATCATTAAGTGGCCTATTGCGGCGGTTTTCGCCGCGCAGCAATTAAGGGCGCAACAATAGGCCAACATATTGCTGCGGTTCCTACCCAAAACCGCAGCAATATGTTACACCTATTGCTGCGGTTTCTAGCCAAAACCGCAGCAACATATATAATTTTTAATTAAAAAATAAAGTCTATTGATGCGGCTTTTGGTAGGACCCGCAGCAATAGGTACTGGTACAGGTAAAAAAAATATTTTTTTTTTACTCTTTGCCATCAAATTTGAAAGGAAAAAATGCAAGAAGAAAATAAAACACACAAATTGAAAGTAATGATAAAGAATGCTTATACAAAAACATAAAAGATACAAAAAATCAACATAAAAATAAAATCTAACTACAAAAATGAAAGAAAACAAGAACAGTAATTCAATATTCAACAATTCCACCAAATCTTACTGACATATTCATTGAAAGAAGTTGAGTACATTTCTTCTTCAAATCTCACATTTAGAAAATTAAAAAAAAAAAACGAATTGAGTGACGGACGAAATTTACGGTGCTACTTCTCCAGATTTCCTTCGATCTACTTCTCTCTCCTTCGAACCCTAAATCCTAAAAAAGCTGAAAAATCGAAAATCAATTACATTTGAACTAAAAACGAAATGAAATTAAATCTTGAACTACAAAACAAAAAAAAAATGTAATCAGATCTGCAATTTGTTGTAGGTAACAATCCTAATGATATTTGTTTCGAAATCCAATAGTATAACAAAAGTCAGCTAACATAAAATAAAAAACCAAAGAGAAAAATTAGATCTGAACATATTAAAAAGGGAAAAGTGAACCAGGACATCAAAATGAAATTCGCGGTGCGGTGCGGACGAGCTTGTTGAATGGACGAACGACGAGGATGTTGGTGCGGTGTTCATCTTTGCCAACTCATCTATCTCCTTCGAGTTTTGTGATGTTCGAATAGTGCGCTCGGAGTTTCGAGTTTTGTGATGTTCGAATAGATCCGGTGAAGCGGGAAGAATGATGAGAGAAGAGAGAAGCGGGAAGAATGATGAGAGAAGAGGAAGAATGATGAGAGAAGAGAGAAGCGGGGAAGAATGATGAGAGAAGAGAGAGGCGAGATGAGCGAGAAGAACGAAGGAGAAGAGAACGAGAGGAATGAGAGTGAAGAAAGAAGGCGTGAAAGAAAAACAGCGCTTCCCCAAGGCCCACTAACCCTAATAAACCTAATGGCGTGATTTTTTTTAGATCTTATATCTATTGCTGCGGTTCCCACAAGAACCGCAGCAATAGATTAAAATTTGATTAAAAAAATAATATTTTAATCTATTCCTGCGGTTATGGGTGGAAACCGCAGCAATAGCTCTGGTCAAACCAGTCAAACATTTTTGAAAAATTCCCGTTGACATCTATTCTTTGCGGTTTCTACCCGGAACCGCAACAATAAGTTGATTTTCGATTTTTCCTTTTCTTTTGACGTGGTTTATTCTTTGCGTATGGGTAAAACCGCAAACAATTGCGCCGCAACGAATAAGCAATTATTCTACTAGTGAGTACTTGGAGCGCGTCTTACACGTGGGCACCCTTTTTAAGCAAAGGTACGAAGCGCGGGATCAATCTTAGTCATGGATCCTTTCAGCCTTAACCAAAGCCTGACCATAGTATTAAACATAAATTTTGACTTTAGGTTGAAACTGCATACTAATCCTGCCTATATGACATTATTGATTGCCTGTTTGCTATGTTCAACATGCTTTCCCCTCGAATTTTCCTTCGAATTAGGCTAAAATCATCGAAAAACGACCAATACATCGTCGAAAATGAAGAACCCCATTGCCAAAGCAGTGCGCCAAGTGCAAGTATCTTGCGTCTCACGCAAGAAGCTTGCGCCTGACGCACCAGGCTGCGTGGCCCGTAAGCTTGTTGCGTGTGGCGCAATATGCTTGCGTGGCACACAACTCTATTGCTTGTGGCGCAAGCAACTTGCGTGGCACACAACTCTATTGCGTGTGGCGCAAGCAAATTGCGTGGCACACAACTATTATCTGTGCAATAACACCGCACAATTTCATGGTTTCGTCGGTTTATTTGCTGAATTTTGATCTATATGCGCATTGTCGTTCATGATCACTTTTAGGAAATCTTTTTTCAAACAAAACTCACCTAATTCAAACATAAAAAATCAATCTTTCCATACATATCATCTAAGGTTGAGTCTATCCTAAGAGGTGCATTTAGAAAAGTGATCATGATAGAGTTAGAGTCATCATGCATGTCTACCTCGATCCATCTCATCCCATCTCTAACTAATCTTCCCTATCAATCCTACCCTATCATATTCAATCTCTTTCAGAAACATATCTATTTCAAAATCTATCTTCCTACATCTTCTTCCACTAATGGAAAAAAAACGCAAGGGCTACGATTTTCAAAAAATTACAGCCCCTAATAGTGAAGGGTTGCGGTTAGCCCAATAATCGCAGCCCTTCGTATCTGAAGAAGCGGTTTTTGGGCTAACAACATAACCCTTCCTCACAAAAGGGCTGCCGCTTTCTTAAAAATCGCAGCCCTTCACTTTACCTTTTTTTAAGCTTTTGCACGCATACATACAGTAATACTCGTTAGTTCCCTCCCTTACTTCCATTTGCTCGCACGAAATTTGCTCGCACCACCACGAATCAACAAAACCCTAGCGCACCACCGCATTTGCTCGCACCACCAGTGCTCCACCTTGCGCACCACCGCCCTCAGCGCCACTGCATTGCGCACCCACCGCCCACACTTTCTTCTCTTCTCCTTCATTCATTCGAGTGGGTTGTTTCCTCAAAGAGACCTCAGCAGCTTCTTCACTCCACTGGTTGTTGGGGCTGATTTCAGTGGGGCTTCTTCACTACACTGGTTGTTGATTTCAGTGGGGCTGAGGAAAGAGAGTGGGGATAAGTGTGGAGCTCCTCCACCACGCAAAGCAGCAACCTCCACCACCACCACTGCCCTACTCTTTCTTCTTATACTGAGTTTTGCTTAGTTAAGTATGAATCAATCTTGTTATTAAGTTAGTTTTGTTTTTCTTTATTGAATTAAATGATTAATGTGCAATGTGGATTTTGTTAATTGTAGGAAAAAAAGGCTAAAGGAAGGCACATAAAGTTCCAACTATCTCTTTTCTCCTCATTGCTCCTCATAATTGGTGTTAAGAGGTAATTAGTTTAATTTCCTTATTTTTTTGTTTGATTTGTTGATGAGACAAAGTTGTCATGTGTTTCAATTTGATTAAGTTATGATAATTTATTGATATATATATATATATATATATATATATGTATGTATTTCTTATAATGTATGTATATTTCTTGATATGAGATTGGATGAAAATAATCTAATTAAGCTATGAAATGTATAAGTTATATGAATCATCATCATATGCCTAGATATCCGTTCAAGACTTACTCATTAGGAGTAAGTTTTGAATAGTCTCCTGTTTGGGACTGTTCTTGGACGTTTGATCGCACTTAGGTGGTGAATGTGTGTCTTCTTTTCAATTCTAAGGAAAGTCTTGGCTTATCGTTGCTCTACATTGTTCTCTGGGTACATATGTAGATAAGCAATTATCTACATTGTGTACTTGGAGAACTGTAGGGAAATGCTGCTGGATTTTCCTTAGAATTGAAAAGTTGGCATATATTCACCAGTGAGATTAGACGTCCAAGGATGGGTTAGGTTGGAGTGATAAGGACCTTCAGCTGCATGCATACATGTGAACATGTCACTCTCTTAGCTTGCATGTGTATGTTTGTGATTTGAATATGTGACTTTCTTGCATGTGTATGTACTTAAATAATGATTGATACATTATAATTGGTTGTGTTTAATTAGAGGTCTTCTTGAATGAGATGGATCATACTTGGATGTATGGTAGTCGTGAATCGATTAAATTTGTGAATGGGATCTCGGAATTACGGTAAATTTGCATTAGAATATCAAGCATCCTCTGGAGTAGTCGACTTTTATTGTCCTTGTGCCGATTGTGGAAATGTGAGCAAGGTTAGTAGTATTCATTTGCTTATGGAGCATGTCTTTCACCGTAGGTTTAGGCATCAATACCACGTATGGGTTTGGCATGGTGAGGAGGGGAAATATATAGGAAGCTCTAGAGTAATGAACGATGTATGTGAAGAAAAGAAGGATTTAGAGCTCGTTGATGAGGCCGGGGATGAGAATTGGGATGATGAGTATGTGGACGATGATGGGGATTGGGTAGACGAGATGATACACAAGGTTGAAGATCGAGTCTTGTAAACGACCTTGTATTTTTGAGTCTATGTCCGAGGTCTTTGAAAAGCCATTGTATCCGGGTTGTACAAAGTACACCAAACTTTCCTCCGTGATAACACTCTTCAACATTAAGTCGAAAGCGGGTTGGACGGACTCTAGTTTCACATCGTTGTTGGAAGTTTTAGGCGATATGCTCCCTCGATGGAAATGAACGCCAAAGTCGTACTATTATGCTAAGAAACTCATGTGTCCTTTCGGTTTAGAGTACCAGCGGATACATGCTTGTACTAACGATTATGTGCTTTATCGTAATGAGTATGAGCATTTAGATGAGTGTCCACGTTGTGGATTGTCGAGGTACAAGCGTGAAGGAGCTGGGAATAGTGAAGGACCACCAGCTAAGGTGTTGTGGTATCTACCCATAACACCTAGAGTTAAGCACATGTTCTCAATTAAAGGAGATGCGAAGAATTTGAGGTGGCATGCAGATCGTAGGAAGAAAGACGGTCTGCTTTGAAGCATCCCGGTTGATTCGCCTGAGTGGAAAAGTATCAACGGGGTGCATAAGGCATTTGGTAATGATGATAGGAATATGAGGCTTGGATTATGTACGGATGGCATGAATCCTTTTGGCAATCTTAGTTCTCAGCATAGTACATGGCCAGTAGTTTTAGTGGTTTATAACTTGCCTCCTTGGTCGTGCATGAAACGCAAGTACATCATGTTGTCGCTTCTCATATCGGGGTCGAAACAACCTGGAAATGACATAGATGTATACCTCCATGATACAAACTTTCATGAGGTAATACATAAGTATATATATAAATATATACATATATGCTTAATTAGTTTTCAACTTCCATAATAAGTAAGTTTACTTTTAATTAATATGATTTATCAGATTATTATACACTGAATTGCTTGGAACATCAAGTGAGTCAAAGATTGGTTGGTTATGTCCATGCATGATACGTGATGAGAATTGCTTAAAAAACAAAGCCGACGTAAAAGAGTATCTTGATATGAGTTTCAAATCATCATCTCGTTTAGGAGACCAGTTCATCCTTGTCCTGTATATTGAAAAGTATGCTTGTTAAACCTGCTTTACTTTTATTATTCGATAATAAAATTCACCTATTAATTGTTGTATGATTAATAACTAATATATTTCCTTGTTGTAGGCTCCATTGGACACTCATAGCGATATGTTTGTCAAGTAACCAAGTCTCCCACTTTGATTCTTTGCGTCGACAACCACCACAGTCCTTACTAATCAAATCATTGTCAAATAGGTAGCCTAATCGAAAGTAAATATATACGTACTTATTAATATTAAACATTATTCATATATATATGAATTATTTAATGTATTGATGTAGTGTGATAAAGCAGAATAATGGAGTAGGACTTCGAGTAGGAAAAGCTCTTGTGTGGATATCAGTCGAGGTAACGTAACTAATTTCCTTGTCCTTATATAGAAACACTTTTCGCCACATACTTCAAATCTAAGATGAATGTTTTTGGATGCATGTTTTGGTGAATTTTAGTGTCATGACAAGATAATGGAGTTGATTGTGGCTATTACGTGTTGAGGTACATGTTCGATATAGTCAACCATTGCACTAACATCGATGATCTTCAAAAAGTATGTAACTAATTAGTATATGTTAGTTTAGATTAGATCGATGGGGTAATAGTTAGTTGGTTTAGAACCCAAAGTAACACATATTCGCAAAAAATGACCAAATTCTACCCCCAAAACATGGTACTTTGATGCATTTCATATAAATTTGACATATATAGTACAAATATGCATAGAGTAAGTGATATATGATTATTTTAGCTAAGAATTACAATAGTAAGTTCATATAAGATAAATATTGAATTTCGGGAAGGTAAAGGTGATTTTAGGCCTATTTTGGCCGATTCTCGTCCAATTCGTAGATTTTGAGTCATTTAAATTCAATTTCTTTTGAACATGATAATATGACGTATAATATAACTAGTGTGTAGATTTTTAGGCTTGCATTTGTTGTTGGTTGAATTTTGGGAATGTAAATGTGATTTTAGGCCTATTTTGGCCGATTCGCGTCCAATTCGTACTTCTCGAGTCATTTAACTCCAAATTATTTTTGAACATGATAATATGAGGTATAATATAACTAGTGTATATGTAACACCCCAGAATTTCAAAGCGAAAAAAAAAGAAATAATAATAGTAATATAGGACGATTGCGGAAACATCGTCTTCTGGGAATGTCACTACTACAAGAAATGCGTTTAAATAACTAAGTGATAAAACCAACATAAATAAATAGTATAAATAAATTAAATTAATTAGATTAATATCCAAAAGAGAAAAGCCGACTCTTAAACTAACTAAAAGTCTAGGCCTAAAACATC
This sequence comes from Beta corolliflora, assembly GCA_947648045.1. Lineage (NCBI taxonomy): Eukaryota > Viridiplantae > Streptophyta > Magnoliopsida > Caryophyllales > Amaranthaceae > Beta > Beta corolliflora. The sequence goes on from CANSZD010002330.1 coordinate 9,264, forward strand.
TAACATTTTAATGCTCACATCTCAACAGAGCCCAAAACCAAAGAAGATTCCCATCAACCTAACCTTGCAAAATATAAAACAAACATCCACAATCGGTGGGGAGTAACTAGAGTTCTCCCCGGAACAAAAGAAATCAAAGTCTAATTCAGACATAGATTAGTAAGAAAGGAAAGAATAAAGTCAAGACAACTACAATAAGCATCCATATCCATAAAGCTCACAAGTAATACAAATGGAAAGTAAATAACAAGTAAATAGGATGAAATAAATAAATCACTTCAAGAGTATTTAAATAAAAGCAAAGTATATGTAAAACAAGTTATTGAGTCAGAAACCGAACGCCAGTGAATCACAATCCACTTCCTAAGGTTTGTCACATCACAATCTCCAGGTCAGTCTATGGACTTACGTTCCCCACTGCCTGTGTCTAAGAATGGCCAAACTTTCGATGCGGGGTAGAACACGCGGAACTCCCTGTCCTCTCGGATGACAACAATTAACCCGGGTTTACCCCCTAGTTCGCAAACTAGGTGGTTGGCATGTTCTTCACTTGGGGACTACATCTATCCCTTAGGATGTTCTTATCTCAAAAGAAAATCATAAATATCATAAAAGTACCATTCATCTCAATAATATTTATCAAAGGGATGCCACCCGGCCTTATACCCACAATTCATCAATAGATATCTCTTTAAAATTCTTCAAATAAGTAAACTTACAAATTTACAACAAATACTTTAAAAAACAAATACTCTGTACACAATTAAGCACAAATAATGATATGAAAAGAGTTTTACAGCACCAACACCATGTAAAGCATATGTACAAGCACACACGAAAATCATGCAACACAAAACTGTGTGCTCGGCGTATGAACCACCCTGCGTATGACGCAACCGTATAACAGTACTAATTAACCCCAAAACTCATTAATTCAGCAAAACGTTCACAATTAATCATTCTTACACTAACTAAACGTAAATATAATAACATCCAATCATAACCACAGTAACTAGTAAATCGTCAGCCTTCAAAGAATGCAAAAATTTTCATTTTATTCCTGATTATTAATCCCTTAATAATTAAAAAGAATAAACTCAAATCATTGATAAAATCACAATAAAAATTATTTAACAAATATAACCGAACCGTAAATTCTCACAAAAATTTACATACAACCATCATAGCAATACTGACACAGTAAAATAATTTTCGGACTTTAAAAGTAATTTTTAACAATAATTTACAGATTACTCAATAAAGCCAATAAAATACTTTAAATTCGAAATAGACACCCAAAACTTACCAAATATTCACATAACATGCATAAACCCACGTTAATACAGATTATGTAAAGAAATGGATTTGTCGGCCTTAAAATATAATATTCACGAATTAATTACTAACAATCATGAAAATGCAAAAATAGAGAATTTAATTAATTAGATACGAAAATAGTAAACAAAAATTATTCTAAGGCATGACAACCATACTACACACATAACATGCTTCAATAAAAATATTTTCGGTAATCATCAAACTCATTCACTAATTATTTAATAATTAAACCATAAACACACAAATTACCAATTTAATTAATAAAATAGGAAAACTCAAATAAAAATTATCTTGCTGCACATAATATACATACAGCACAAATAATGAACACTCACAAAAATTTTCATCAATAATTTCATATAAAAGTAATTAAAACAATTTCCTAATCGTAGACACATAATCGTGTCTCCCCATTTTAAGGGTCCAATGATGAAATATACCGCGGTATTAGTTGGCACGACTTAATGGAAGAGCAGTCTGAATAACCAGGCCATATATATTTAGAAATAATATTATAAAAGCCTAATTAATTATCCATGATGATTAATTGTATTTTAAACCCGTAAAATGTTTTAAGTCCATTTTAAAAGCCCAATTGAATATTTATTGTTTTAATAAATATTTTAATAAAAGCTTTTATTATTATCTTTAGAGCATAAATCAGTTTTTCAACCCGTAAAATTCGATCTCCGGATTTTTAGGGATAAAAATAGCATCTTAAAAGCACGCGTAGAATAAAAAACGAATATCTTTGGAATATGCGCGGACGCGGCGGCGGCTGCGCTCGCCGCGCCACGTGCGTCCACACATTAGCCTGAGATCTCGTCGAGCGCGTCAATGAGCGCGACACGTGTACTTGTGACTCACGAGAGTCATGCGCCTGGCGCAAGTCCCGTGTGAGGCGAAGCTACTTTTTTTATCTTTTCGAAAATGCGTTTCCACGTGTAGGTTTTTAACTGGACGGACCACGTCAGGCGCGCCAATCTACGCTTGACGCGTGTTCTTGCGTCTGCCACGTGGGCCTGCACCTGGCGCAGTGCTTGCGTGGAGCGCACGATTCTTTTGCCTATAAATACAGGCTGATTTCCCGAATCAGAGACGACTTCGAATGATTTTTTTACGCACACACGAACTTACGAATACTTCTGAAATACACTTCGAACCTCCAAATACTCAAACACTCAAACACTTTCAATCTTTCAAATCAATTCCTATTCCTGATCATATTATATTCCTGGTTCCACGATTAATTCGCCTGAAGGTCGTTACGCTATCCGATCTAAACCGCATATGTATAATCCTGAGGATCCTTGAATAATTATATTTTATTATATTGAAGTTACTAACATTTTCTTGTCATGATGTAGATTTTTAATTAATAATCGCGTCTCTTTGTAAATTCTAACCTCTTTTCCTTTTATTTTTGTATATAATATTCATGTTATTATGATTGTCCTGCATGTTTTTTATCACCCATATGTTATTATTGCTAAACAAGACCTAAAGAATTGTTCTAATTAATTCAGATAATTTGGACAACCTGCTAGGAACCTTGTAATATGGTTGCTTAATAACTTATCACTAAATAATTAGTCTTTTTGTGTGTTTCCTGAACCAACCTAGATTAATTATTTTTAGGGTGCTTAAAACGTTATTTGATTATTCTTTTGCAAAAAATCTGTAATGAATCGGTATTTAGTAGAGGCCAGCAATGGGCAATATAGTTCCTGACTATATTGTACCCTCACCCCCGAACTCAATTTTTGGTTCCTGACCATCTATGGAGTCATGATGGGGAAATCTACATTGGATAAGTCCCTAAGATGTCCCTTCCGTTTCAATATCCAATTAGGTTTATGATTCTTCCTTTAAAGAATTGTTGGCGACTTCAAAACATATTTTTAATAAAACCTTAACAATGGGGTAGTCAAATAAACGCGCTCACCTTTGCGTGTAGGCATAAAAGAATAAAAATCCACGCCTACAATTTGGCGACTCACTTGGGATGATTTCAAAAAAAAAATTTAAAATGAGTGGGTGAAACTTGAAAAATACGATTCATTCTTATTTTATGCCATAGAATAATATACTGTTTTGCATGTGCATGGCTATTGTTCAGCCATGATAAGGACAATCTACCTTGCCTCATTAGCACATGTTCTATGTGTGAGGTCACCGGGGGTTTGCGCTTTGTTCTTCCAAAAAGCTTCCGAGCGATAGTGTTGGATCTTAGTGATAAGCAAACCTACCCAACCATGGCATTGTTCTCTTGTTCCCGACTTGAGAACCGGAGTGCGTATTACACGTGGCCACCTCTTTAAGCAGGTCTACGAAGCGTGGGATCAATCTCTTAGTCATGGACCCTTTCAGCCTTAACCTAAACCTGACCAATAGTTGAATGTAGAACTAGACTTTAGGTTGAGAGCCTTTACATCCATGTTACTTGACATTTATGTGTGATTGCAATTTTTGCCTGCTCATATTTTATTAACATGTTGATATGTATTGCGCCTAAAAAATAATGCAAGTCGCGTCTAAAAACTATAGTCGTTTTCGCCCGAACATTCGTCAATTTACCAATATGCATGCCGCGAGCATTGCGCCAAACGCATTAAGTTGCGCTGGCGCAACGCTCTCGCGCCGAGCAAAGCCCGCGTGCCGCGCACATCTGTTGCGTGACAGGCAGTCTTTTCATCCCATGCAATTTGGTCTTTTGACCTCTGTTCGCGTCAACACTTTGCGTCAATTAGTGCGTCTTAAACTGTCGATATAATTAGTGCGTCGGTCTTCGCGTCCTAAAATTATTCCAGATTTGTCAAAACATCGCCTAAACTGTCATGAAAACAAGGGTGGGATCAGAACGCTAGACGCATGAGGATGCGCCTGACGCGATGGTCTTGCGCCAGACGCACCGCGCTGCGCCACACGCGAGTTGCTACGTGGCGTATTGTTGTGCATCTCTCGTTTTCCGTCACTTTAGGCAATGTGGTGACCAATTCAGTATAATATTCTTGCATTTGAGTCATTATTGTTGAACATCTTGTGTCTAACTTCACTTAAAAAAAAAAGAGACTCTTTGTTTTCTCTTAGAGTTCTATCATCATTTGATCTCATCTAGGTGCACGGTCATGTTTTGGGTTTTTTTTTTTGGAGAAAGTCGGATATTCCTATCCTCCCAACAACTTACCCCATCATTTTTTTTTAAAAAAAACAAAATTTTTATTTTCATCTTTCCTATTTTTCTAAAACTACATTTTGATTAGTGACAGACTCTTGCCAAATCATCATTATCCATTTTCCTCCATAAAATAAATTCACTTTCATAAATATCCATAACATCCAATATATAATTACCCATTTCTCTCCACAAAATAGGTTCCCTTCCATAAATATCCTCTCCTTTTGACAGGAGTTTCGAACAAATTAAACGAGATCTTTTCGAAAACATTTTTTTCTCCTTCATTTTCATTCCTTACCCTATCCATTTTTGGAGTGAGTCCTAAGTCAATGTGTCCTTGTCAAACATGGTAATCGAGAAAACATTTCCGATAGCTCGTTCACGTGCGTGAAAGGCTAGATATGTTCCACCAGCTAAAACACGGTTAATTGTTGAAGCAAGGATGTGTGATGAAAAGGTTACTGAGCTGACTAATATCATCGAACGAATGGCTAAGAACTTGGAGGAGGTCACTCTCCGTCTGCACCAAGTTGAAAGTGGTGAAAATGCTGGATTCACAAAACAAATGGAAAATGTTGTTCAAAAAGTCACCCAATAAGGAGTCCTACTTCGATTTGGATGAGAACAACAAATTCAAGGGAAAGCTACGAAAAGTTTTCAACGAGTGACTTTCCTAAGTTCAAGCCCACTGACAATCTCAAGTATCACTTGAGGAACTTCAAGGCCACTATGATCATTAAGTCTGTGGACCCTGAACTTTATCCAACGGTATTCCCGATGTCGTTGGACCCTGCCTGTCAAAACTGGTTCTACTCCCTGGACCCCAAACATGTTGAAACATGGGGTGATATCACTAAAGAATTCATGAAGCAATATGAACATAACACTGTAATCCAAACCTCACTAAGGGAATTGGAAGTGTTAAAGCAGGATAACAATGAAGGCTTTACCACCTACCTTAATAGGTGGAGGGAAAAGTATGCTTACATGGTCTCCAGACCTGCCGACAAGGACCTCGTCCGCATCTTCGTCAACAACTTGTTGCCCAAGTACAAAACTCATCTCAAGTACTTGGGTATCGATAATTTCACTAAGCTATACGACATAGGTGTGCAAATCGAAGATGACTTGTTGAAAAATGCCTAAAATGACAATCGTTATAAGGGTAATAACAACAACAAGAAGAATGATTATGGATCCACTTCTAAAGGTGGAGAGGTGAACCTTCTTGATGTACCCCAGAGATCCTTCCAGAGGACTGTAAGGAGGACATTCACTCCAATAGGCATGTCGTATGCCACTGCTTTTGATCGCCTCAATTCAAAGGGCGCTCTGTTTCCCATTGGACCGACTCTCGATCCGAAAGAAGGTAGGAAATGACCAAATTGGGACAAGAATGCTTACTGCAAGTACCATAGAGGGAATGGTCACAAACGGAGGACCGCATCACGGGACTAAAGAATGCCATTCAAGACATGATTAATGACGGTAGACTCCCCATTCCTCCTGCGGGGTAGATACCTAATAATCAAGATAGGCCGCTAACCCAAGTTCTAGTTATCTCCAAGGATCAATGTGTCATGATCCATCCTGTCTCATCGTACCAATAGGGGATCCTGTCCCCACTACCATCGTTGCTCAAATGACACCAGATATCAACGACATTTGGGATAGGGACGAGGAAGATGACTATGTCACTGCAGAAAGTGACTATATTCGGGGAACATACATCCCTCCACCTCCGGGATTATACGACGATGAAGGAATCATTGATCCCCAAACCAATCGCATCACTTTAGCGATGGATTGGTACAAAAGTGATGAAGAGGAAGCAGTACGAGTGCTTACCCGAACTGGAAGGCTAACTCAGCCAGTTCAAGACAACCCTCCCAAATCGTCTACATCTCCTGAAGAGCTTCTTCACAAAGAGAACTCTCTCATTCAACAACTCATGAAGACAAAGGCCGAAATTAATATTTGGCAATTAATAGCTTCCTCCCATGAACATCGCATGGCATTACTAAATGCCCTCACAAAGATGAACGTGTCATCTGACACCTCTCCTGAAGGATTGGTCAATTTCCTGACTGCTGATAAGCCAATCCATGGAAATACTATTTCCTTTACTGATAATGACCTCCCTTTTGAAGGGAGTAAGCACAACAAGACCCTACATCTTACTGTAGCATGCATGAGTATGAATGTCCCAATGACATTAGTAGACAATGGATCCGCAATTAACGTGTGTCCATTACGAACTGCGCGCCGCCTAGGTTTCAAAGATGAGGATTTCAGTCCTTCTCATCAAGGCATCCGAGCATTCGACAAGTTCCGTCGTCAGTCCTTGGGAACTATAGCTCTAAACATCTCTGTAGGGGTTATAGAAAAGCGCACGATTTTCCTGGTCATTGATATCAAGGCCTCATTCAACTTACTATTAGGACGACCATGGCTTCACGAGCTTGGTGCGGTCCCATCTTCCTTGCATCAAAAGGTCAAGATGATTGTGGATGACATTCCCATAACTCTTGATGCCTCAACAATGAAGGTACAAGTAATAGACAAACCTCTCATCCACATAGACCATGACGATGAGGATGAAGATCTTCGAGGATTCGTTCCCGAAGAGGTAGCCCTCATTGTAGAGGATTTAGCGCCATTTGACTTTGATTGCTTCTCTAATCTAGCAGTCAACTACATCATGCGCAAGAAAGGACACTTCCCAGGTACGTCACTGGGTAGTAAGAAGTCTAGAGCACCTCCTGTCACTGACTCTAAATCAATGGAAAATCTGTTTGGCTTAGGATACAAGCCCACCTGGAAAGAGCTCAGAGAACGTATCGCACAACGGTTGGCATATCGCAATACTTAGAACAAGGATAGTATCCCTTTTCCTCCCTATCAACACACCCTAAATGAGCAGTTTCTAAGGGAAGGAGAAGATTATCCTTGCTATGAATTCCCTGAACCATTCTATCAGGCTCAGGAAGGAGTGATCTACCCCGGATTTGAAATATTTCTGGATTGTCACTTTCTGGAAGAAGGGATTCCTGATCCCAAAATTAAGTAGTTCACTGAAGACTGTTTAGACTACAAGGCATTGGGGCTTCTATTCGGTCAAGAACGAGTCAAATGCCCAAATAATACTGCTCATATTCAGGCTGTGCTACAAAACGAGGACTTCGATCCTGCTATACTGATCACTCCTGCAAGTGGCACCATGCAAGGATGGAGGAAGACTATCAAGCTGACTACCCTAGACGGAAAGAAGATGATCTTCACCACCGGGGAGGGGCCGATGTTTGAAGAGTCCGAGTCATCTGAGTTAAGAGTCTGAGTCTGAGTCAAGAGTCTGAGTCTGAGTCCGAGTCTTTTGAGTCTAGTGTCCCAGTTGGGACAATGTCTGAGTCTATTAATCCTAGTGTCCAAGTAGAGTCTTTACTTTCTGCCGAGTCATTATTCAACTCTATGATTTCCGATTTCAATAATATGAACTCATTTGCTTATGACTTGTGTAATATTTCTACTTCTTCTTCTCCTTCTCCTTCTGATTGCAATAATAAATATGAAAAAGAAATAATTAAAGCAGTGGAAGAACATGAAAATAAGACTCCAATTATTGAAGAAACTGAAAAAACTAATCTTTCTGATAATAATGAACCAAAGGAGGTAAGAATTGGATTAACTTTAAGCGAATGCGAACGCGCTCAATTAATCAAAACGTTAATTGAATATATCGACGTATTCGCCTGGTCCTACCAGGACATGCCAGGCATCGATCGCGAGATTGCTCAGCACACCATTCCCCTGATCGAAGGGATGAAACCTGTCAAACAAAAGTTGCGCAGAATGAAACCAGATGTAGCTCTTAAAATTAAAGAAGAAGTTATTAAATAACTTAATGCAGGTTTTATAAAAGTAGCTAATTATCCTGACTGGATTGCTAACGTTGTGCCTGTGCCTAAAAAGGATGGGAGAGCAGGATGTGTTCTGACTATAGAGACCTCAATAAAGCAAGTCCAAAAGACGGCTTTCCCCTACCTCACATAGACGTCCTAGTAAACAACACTGCCAATCATGCCCTTCTCTCTTTTATGGACGGGTATGCGGGGTATAATTAGGTAAAAATGGCCGAAGAAGATATGGAAAAGACTACCTTCATCACACCGTGGGGGAACCTTTTGCTATACCGTTATGCCTTTTGGGTTAAAAAACGCTGGGGCCACTTATCAAAGAACTGCAACTACCCTTCTCCATGACATGATGCATAAAGAGGTAGAAGTCTACGTAGACGACATGATAATTAAGTCCAAAGATAGAGAAGGACACCATACCGCCCTTGAGAAGTTCTTCATGAGACTTCGCAAATACAACATGAGACTTAATCCACAAAAATGCGCCTTTGGGGTCACTTCCAGGAAACTCCTAGGTTATGTCATCAGTTCTAGAGGGATTGAAATTGACCATACTAAAATAACGGCCATCATGACCATGCCTCCACCTAAGAATGAAAAGCAAATAAGGGGGTTCTTAGGTAAAATCCAGTACATCAGTAGGTTCATCTCTAAACTGACCATGGTGTGTGAGCCCATCTTTAAAAAGCTTAAGAAAAGTGTCGCTGCCGAATGGGATGAGGATTGCCAAAAAGCCTTTGACAAAATAAAAGAATATTTATCCAACCCACCTGTCTTAGCACCTGCCTTGCCAGTCATACCTTTAAGACTCTATTTGACTGTGACTAAGCCCGCAGCTGGGGCCATGTTGGCACAAGAGGTTGATGGGAAAGAGTGCGCCATTTACTATCTTAGTAAAAAGCTCATAGACTACGAATCCCGTTGCACTCCCTTAGAAAAACTTTGTCTCGCACTAGTCTGGGCCACTAAGAAGCTTAGGCATTATATGCTTACTCACACAATTCATATGGTGTCATGACTAGATCCTCTTAAGTTCTTGTTCGAAAAGCCAGCCCTCAATGGTAGACTCTCCCGCTGGGTAGTAATGTTGGCCGAATTTGACTTAAAATTTATCCCTCACAAATCCATTAAAGGCAACGCTGTTTCAGACTTCTTAGCAGATTTCCTTGAGGATGAATCTCGCGAAGAGTATGAATTTCCTGATGAAGACCTTCTCATGACGGAAGATGAAAGTTGGGCACTATACTTCGATGGTGCTTCCAACCAAAAGGGATGTGGCGTAGGGGTACTCCTGGTATCACCTGAAGGCGAACACACTCCTCTCTGTGTTAAACTCGACTTCGATGTTACTAATAATGCAGCCGAGTACGAAGCATGTATCATAGGGCTCCAGGCTGCAGTGTCCCTCGACATCAAGAAACTAAGAGTATATGGTGATTCATCTTTGATCATCAACCAAATCTCGAAACGATGGAAAGTCAGAAATGAAAGCCTTTTGCAATACCAAACTCATCTAGAAGCCATCGCTGAACAAATACCTGAAATACAATACACATACCTTCCCCGAGAAGAAAACCAATTTGCTGACACTTTGGCCCGCTTAGTCTCTATGATTAGGATCCCTCGCACCATGCCAGAAATGCCCTTATCATTGAGAGAAGGCAAGAGCATGCTTATGTTCACACCTTAGACACTGAGCCCGATCCTATTCCTTCTGAACCCTGGTTTACTGACATCCTCAACTATCTAACCAAAAAAGAATATCCACCTGGAGCTTTAACAAGGGCCCAACGTGCCTTAAGACTCTTGGCCTCTCAATATGTCGAATATAACGGGACACTGTACAAAAGAACACCACAAGGCGTGCACCTACTCTGCATCGATAAACTAGACACCATGACGGTTATGGATCAAGTCCATAATGGAATCTGTGGCACGCACATGAACGGACGTATGTTAGCCCAAAAGATCATTCGCTTAGGCTATTAGTGGACTACAATGGAGAAAGAATGTTACCTCTATGCCAAAACTTGTCCAAAATGCCAATTATGCGCTAACTTGCAACATGTCCCACCCTCATTGTTATACACCTTTACTTCACCTTGGCCATTCTCAACTTGGGATATTGACATTATTGGTAAAATAATACCACCTGGTACCGAGGGGGCATGAATTCATCCTTGTGGCCATAGACTACTTCACTAAGTGGGTAGAAGCAGCATCCTATGCCAAATTGACGGCCAAGCATGTAGATTCCTTCCTAGAAAAGACCATAATTTGCCGCTATGGGGTTCCCCACGAGATCATAAGTGTAATAGCCTTATTTTTAAGAGCGTTTAATAAATGCTTATTATATTTATTAAGTTAATTATGTTCCGGAAAATCTTATTTTATTTGAGTTGTGGAGTACTATTTTTATTTGTCGTGTTGTAATATATTTATTTACTTAATTTTATGAAGTTATTATTAGTATTAATTTACATATTGAGTTTTATGTGCAACTAGTTGTGTTGTATTTTGCCCAAAATAGGATACCAAGTCGGTTTCCTAATTCTTATATCTTTACCTTATGTGGAAAGTAAAGCCCAAACCCCCTTCTTGTTCTTATTGTCGGTCACTCAAACCCCAAACCCATTTTCTTCTCTCTCCCGTGGTACTCTCAAACCCCAAACCCTCTTTCATTTTCTCTCACCCTGAACCCCGTCTCTCTTCCTCTTCCCCGATTTGCTGTTGAAGCTCGTCGGCTTCCCCTGCTCGCCGGAGCTTTGTGCGTCCTTCCGCCGCGTCTACCGTCCATCCCCTTTCTCCTTGTCGCGTGTTGTTGCTGTTCGCGTTGTTGGTGCTGATGTGCGTGCGGTGCTGCTGGGTTGTCGTGATGCTGCTCTGTTCTCGTTTTCCTCTACTCGCGCCGCAGCGTCGTTCTCCTCTTCTCGCCGGCGTTGTTGTCGTCGATGGGTTCGTGCTCTTCTCTGTCATTTTCTTGCTGTTGTGTGGTTGTCGTTGCTTTCTTGTGTGTTGGGTTGTTGTTGTTACTGCTGGTATTATTGATGTTGTAGTTGTTTCTTGTTGTGGTGATGGTGGTTTGGTGTGTGGTAATTGTCAAACCTTGCAATCTGATTTCTTATTTATTTTGGGAAAAGTTCATCTATTTTAATTTGAAATCAGATTTAAGCTAGCTAAAAATATTATTTGTATTTGTTTTTGATTAGTTTGATTTCAAGAAACTTAGTTGTTGATGAGCATAGTTAGTGCTATTTGAAAAGCCTATTGATTTAGATTAGGTGGTTTGGTTACATGTTGTTTAGTGAGTAATTTATTTATTTTCATTATAGTTGTGAGCTAAGTTAGTTTTGTCTTCTTTATATTACTAGTAGCCAAATATATTATGTTCTTGGTTTAAGTAAGACTGTGAACTAAGTTTAGCTAGTTTAAATCTATAATTTAGAATTATGATTACGAATTGGGGATGCTGGTCATATGGTGTTGCTAGTGTTATTGAATTTATAGTTTGTTGTGAATTGAGGATTAAGGAAATTCGGATGTTAAGTGGAGGATTTCTAAATTGGGAATTGGTTCTGATTATGTTTTCTAGTTTAGTTTAGTTTAAGATTGGTTATTAATTATTCTTATTGTTGTGAGGTAAATTATTGGAGAATGATTATGGAGTTGAGTCTCATTTGGAGATCAAGATCAATGAAGGAGGTTGTGTTGTCGGAATGATTATTTGCATAAGGTAACTTTTATGTTCAGTAAAATAATTTACTAATGCCTATGTGTGTGTGGATCTCTATGTTCTATTCTCGTATATAAGTTCGTACTATGGCCATAGTTATGAATGTGTTGATTGTGGAAATATTATTGATTAATATGTATACGCAATTGTTTTGCTGGCTTAGTTTATGAACTGAAAATAGAAAGTGGGAAACGTATGGGTGGAGGATGGTTACTCTTTTGACCTGATATGGTCGGCTACGCTCCATAACGAACCTTAGGGGTAGTATTACTGCGCTCCATAACGAACCTTGGGCTGAAGTAAAGGTTACGAGTTTTCCACTCATTTTGGAATTTTGTTTGTTTGTATTTCTTCCCTAATTTGCAGGTTTGGTGTTGTGAGCTCAGAATTGGAAGTGGAGCAAGATCAAGATGTTGCAGTGGATTAAGGATCGATTTGTATTCAAGATAGTTGATTTGAGAATAGTTCTTAAAGATATTTCGTTGTATATAAGTTCCATAACGAACCTTGGGCTGAAGTAAAGGTTACGAGTTTTCCACTCATTTTGGAATTTTGTTTGTTTGTATTTCTTCCCTAATTTGCAGGTTTGGTGTTGTGAGCTCAGAATTGGAAGTGGAGCAAGATCAAGATGTTGTAGTGGATTAAGGATCGATTCGTATTCAAGATAGTTGATTTGAGAATAGTTCTTAAAGATATTTCGTTGTATATAATATTTGGTAATTTTAGTCAAGAAATTGGTGTAATTAAGGTTGTTTATCCGCTGCGAATTAATTTAATTAAGAGTTAATTCTAGTTTGTAGTAGTTGAGTGTGTTTCGCTAGCAGCTCGGAAGAGCGGGCTGTTACAATAAGTGACCAAGGTACCCACTTCCAAGCCGAATGTGAACAAGTCCTTGAAAAATATAGCATCAAGCACCATCGCTCATCCCCATATAGACCCCAGGCTAACGGTGCCGTGGAGGCTGCTAACAAAAATATCAATGTCATTGTCCAGAAAATGACCGAAAATTATAAGGATTGGCCAGATAAGCTACACTTTACCTTATTGGGATACCGCACTTCTATTCGAACGTCTATAGGAGCTACACCTTATTCACTTGTCTATGGAGTAGAAGCTGTCCAACTTATTGAATTGGAAATACCATCCCTACGCATTGTCCTGGAAAGCCAAATTCCTGAAGCTGACTGGGTCAAAGCTAGATTCGAAGAGCTCATCTTGCTCGATGAACGAAGATTAGCTGCCTTGCATCATGTGCAAGTTTATCAAAATCGTATTGCGCGATCTTTCAATAAGAAGGTCAAACCCCGAAATATTAAAGAGGGTGACTTAGTGCTCAAGGCATTAAGGAAAAATGTGTTAGATCCTCGAGGTAAATTCAGACCTACTTGGGCCGGTCCATATATCATCAAGACAATCCTATCCGAAGGAGCAGCTCAACTAATTGACATGGACGACACTGAATTTCATAATCTAACCAATCTTGATCAACTCAAGAAATTTTATGTGTAAAGCACAATCAATTCTTTGATTGGTAAAAGTAATCCAATTCTTTAGCATGAACTACGTGCGGCCTGATTCCTATTTGGATACGTAGGCAACCTTGTACAAGGTTTGGCCCCTTCATTAATCAAAACCTCCTTCGGTTCATACGAGTCCAAAGCAATTAAAAAAATGTTCAAATAGCTCTTCGCACCAGACGCATGAAAGCTGCGCCAAGCGCATCACAGTGTGCCAGACGCACTTCTTCGCGTCTAGCGCACTACTCTGCTGTGCTGCTGGTTCAAACGTTCTTCTGACATTCGTTACGATGCTAAAAATAATACGACAACATATTTTTGCGACATATTTAGGCTCACTTCGGTCTAAATAATAATTAACTTTGTTTTTATTTATATTGCTGAATGGAAAATAAAACATGAAACATAAGTTATGACTACTCTATAAAATAACTATGTGGCATGCAAGACTTATTGAAAGCAATAAATCAACATAAAAACAATAACTCGAAACAAAAATAAAACAGGAAATAATCTAAAGGCATTGTTGCAATAGTCCTTCTTTTCCTTCCCCTTCTCAGCCTTTTCTTCCTCCTTTCCCTTGGTTGAAGTTTATCCCTTTTCCATCTGTAGCTTTGGTCTAGGTGCCTTTCTCTTTTCCCAATACACAATAGGTTCCTTCCTTTTGCCTGTAGGAGAGTCTGTCTGTCGAGTCGTCCTTCCTGTGTCAACCCTTTCCCTGATTACTACACCCCTTAAGCGTAGTCTTCTCTTTGTCGGTGTCATCCGTGGTCCAAATCTTTCATGCACTGGTGCTACCTTTGGCCCTAAACGTTCTTTCACAATGGAAGTTTTAGTAACAGGTTTCTGGCTGCTATTCCCTGCAGATGAGTTTCCAATTGGTCTCTTGCCTCTGTTATCCAAAGTCTCTAATGTTTTCCCCACGGTTCGTGGAGTGAATTCCCGCTTCTTAGTCACTTCAGAGGATTCCTTCTCCCTCATCTATTTTCTCACAGCAGGGTCTCTAGTCAGCATCCATACTATATAACTCTTAGACACCTTCTCAGATTCCATTCTTTCCTGGGTATACCAAATTGGGCGCTCTCCCCAATATCTCTCCCACTTCCTAATTCCACTCCAGGTCAGACCATATATTTTGGGTGCAATAGTGTCCTCAGCAGGAATTAGTTGACGGTACCCCACCTGTCTCAATACCCTCGAAGGAAATTAAAAGGTCATGGTATACAGACTACACAACCTCACATAGGGAGAATCGTCACGAATACCTACCATGGACCCAATTTTCCACCATGGCACTACCCACCTGACACTCAGCTCGTCATCCCCAAAGAAAAAGGTCCAGTCTTCAAAAGATTTCTTAGTAAAAATCTTTTTCCTGCCAATGAAGCCCTTTTTATTATACCTCTCCATATTCTATGGAGGATCAATCAGTCTCAAATGTTCCATCAGCCAGATCTGCATCAACAGATAAAATATATTATTATTGCTTCCCGACGAGTAATAATAAATATATACATACTATTTTATTATTGCTTCTTAAAGAGTAATAATACATCCAATACCTTTTTATTATTGCTTCCTAACGAATAGTAATATGAAAGAGTAATCATGTACGCAATATTGCTTCCTAACGAGTAATACCAACTACGACGCATATTATTATTGCTTCACAACGAGTAATAGTAATCGCACCACCTGACGTGCGCCTGACGCATAGAGGCTGTGCCAGACGACACCCTGTGCGCCAGACGCAGCATGCAGTGCCCAGCGCACGTTCCTGTCCGATGTTTTTTTTATTATTTTTGTTTTTGTTGGGATGTAATATCATAATTCCATTATTCATTCTAGTCGTATTAATCAGAAAAATTATTGTATATTATTACTTCGCATAGAGTCATAATATATCCAAATAAACAAGCAAAAATAAATTCTTTGGTTCATGACAAAAAATATATTTTTACCTGCAATAGTAGGGGGCTCCCTGAAAATTGCCCTTTTGGGTCCTTCTTCACAGCATCCAGACTGGAGATCATCTCCCCTACACACAGCGGCATCGGAGTTCGGCCTACTTCCAGTTGCTCCGCTACAGTAATCAGGGAAGAAAAACCAGCACCATTGTCCCCGTTCACAAACAGAAAACGACTAAGCAGGCAAAATACCAACGCCCGCATATGATATGTCTGCCTAGCCATTTTAGTGGGAGGACTATACATCGCAGCTAATCTAGTCAAATTCACCCTCCTCCCATACACAATTTCAGATATATTTTCTTCCTTCAAATCCATAAACCTTTCAAAGTCCTTAAAAAAATAATCCTCCAGACTAGGGACACAGGGTAATTGACTACAAGGTCAGCCAATTATAGCACCAAATTCCTCAGGCAAAATAGTTAACTCATGGTTCCCAAAGCAAAAACAATGATTGCTAACATCCCAAAAATTAACAGCTGCATAAAGGAAATTATAGTCCAATTGCACTGACCTTAGGGATGCCATCACATCCATATGTCGCCTTCCCAGTTCGTGTTTCTCAGCATTGGTCAACGCCGACAGCCACCCACGTAGCATTGGTTCAAAAGCCATAGCGAACAGTCAAAAGTTGCAGAGAAGTATTATAGAGAAAAAGTGCAGAGAGAAATAATGCTGAACTCGTAATATTGAAATAACGCACGTATTTTTCTATTTATAATAACTTCGCATCTCAACCCTAAACGGATTCAGATTTACCGTTCCAGACGAAAAACGCGTCACGCACTAAACCTGCGCCCAGCGCAGCATAGTACGCCAGACGCAGCGCTAAACCTGTGCCTAGCGCAAGATAGTACGCCAGACGCAGTAGTATGCGTCAGACGCAAAGGCTTGGGCCACGCGCAACATGCATGCGCCCAATGCACATTTTCCCGTCCCATATATTGATTCGAATTATCACACATATGACATATCACACGATTTTGGGCCACTCCTCCTACAATTCGGATGAAAAATACTTTGTTTTACCTCCTATAATTTTTGGTTCATTTAAAACCCACTCGCCCAAACCCTTCTTCATGTCCTTTTCTTTTCTTTTTTTTTGTTGGGAGAAGGTCGGTTACACTCCATACAAACTTTGTTTAAAACAAAAACATATTTCAGTCAAGTCAGTCGCATTGAAAATATTGTCATACATTCATACGTTGCATTTTAAGATAGGAGTCACATTGTTAGCAAAATTCCATCAACAACATAAAAGGAAACACCAATGAAATGACAGTTCGAACAAAGCGCGCAATACATATTAATGTGCAAAATATACATCATAACAAAAGTGCAGGACACAGGTACACAAGAACAAAGCAATGCAGAATTCTAAGAAGAAGGCGAATCCTACTCCCTCGAAGAGGAATCCTCTGGCTCCTCGACCCGGACCCCACTCGACTCGCCTATATGAAAGCCGATCCCAGACTGCATGAAAGGATGCATAGGCGGTGTCGGCCGCATGGGAGGCGTCTGCTGCATCCCCAACATCTGATGTTGCATCTGCAACATCTGCATCTGCTGCATCTGCATGTGCTACATCCATATCGGAGAAGGCCCAGAGCATGGATTGAGCCTAACACCCCCTATAAAATCCATATTGCCCATGCCAAACTTCCCAGCAAACGGACTCATCTGAGGCCTCTCAGATGTCGACTCTCGAGGAGTATGGGTCGAAGTCCTAGACTGGGTCGATATCCTCACCTCGGGACGAGGCCCGCTCTCATGAGGACGACGCTGCACAAAATGTCACAAAACATTAGCAAAACAAGTGCAACAAAGGAAAGACGACAATTAAAGCACGGTATGTCAGTCTACCTGGCTATGCGCGTCGCTATAGAGACAGGATATGCTCCTCTTTAGCTTTTCCATCCCATGCTTCAGCGAGTCAACCACTCGGAGAATCTGGACAACAGTCTCCCGAGGAACCTGAAAATAAACAATGCATAAGTCACTACAAACAAGGTGAATAAACGAAAGTTCCTAACTTTCAACACTTACCGAGCTCACATGGGCTGCCATAGCACGAACATCGTGATGCTCTGCCTCTGGGGCAACATCAATCATCTCCTCAACAGGCCCGAAATCTCCAACATACCGAATTCTCAGATCCGGAACGAAAGAGATGTGAGCCGCAACAGCTTCCTAACAAAAGAAAACAATATTAGTCAATACTTTGATCATGTCAAAATGAACAAGAATAAGCAAATTCAAGGTCCATGCCTCATTAAACTTGACAGGAGGAGCCAAGCGAGGCAAGAGGGCAGTCTGGTAATCACGATCACGAAAAACAAAGTCGTGGTAGCTTGCCCGAAGCGTCGTTCCTCCCTCGACATCCTGAACAAGAGCATCCCTATCCATCCTAGTGACAGGGGGGTCATGAGGCACCAATAATAGCATCGTACCGTCGTGCTGACGTGTCACCCGCTCGCCTAGGTACCACACAGGGCGTAACTCCCCATAGAAAATGACCCTCTCACGGGTCAGAAGGCGAGCTCTACGAGCCCAATCAGGCATCTCCGGAAACGACGCCCAAGGGTAAAAAGTAACCTGCAGAGCAAAGAAGAGTTAACATCTGCTACATGCACGGAAGAATGAGGTTGATTGACTACGATTACCGTGTCGTCCTTGACTCGCCGGATGGCCTTCCGAACGCTCTCCACAGCGCCGAATCGTGTCCTCCTGCACTGCGCCCAGGAAAGGCCAGCAGGAAAAGTGCGATCAAGAACCCTTTCCAGGGCCAATCCCGGAAAGTACTCATAAAACCAGATCTATAACAAAAAAAATCACATCAGGTCCGGTCGGGATGGCAAAATAAAAAACAGGCAGCGTATCAGATCGTACCTCTAGAAGTCTCCACTGACCGAAGAGGGAGACCGGATCACCATCCCTCAACTGCCTGCAGGCAGTGCGCAAACAAGACAAAAGGCTACAATAGCCTAGCTCGGCCCAATCGAAGGTCAACACCTCAGACAAGGTCTCCAGAGGCATCAAGTATTTCGTCGAAACACGTGATCCCCTGTCAGTACGTAGTAGGCCGCAGATGGCCAGCCATAGCACAATGCGGACCTTCTGCTCCTCAGAAGTGCCCGGTATAGTAAGTCCCTCGGCCACCAAAGACCGGGGAGCATATGATGAGTCCGGAGGAAGAGTGTCGGCGACTGGGCCAATCAAACCTCTGACCGCTGGCATGCTAAATGACAATGACTCACCCAACGTTACCCAGGTCCCGGTGAAGGATAAGCTGGAGATCAACGAGAAATCCAGCGGGGTGATAGTCAACTCCCCCCGACAGGTGTGAAAGGAGTTGGTGGTATCCCACCACCACTCCAAGAGGCCACGAACCACGATCTGGGAGGAATGGACGTCTCCCATGCTCTCGTAAACATCTAGAAACAAGGATAGACAGCTCTGCTCAATCAGAACAGCTCGGTCCCGGCGCTTCCGAACCTTCCTGAGCCAATCGAAGTCAAAAGTGCCAAAGTGACGAGTCCTACCCTCGTCCTGCGAATGTAAGTCAATTAATGAAAATGCCTAGACCTTAACCTAAAACAAAGACGCCATAAAACGGATACTCACAATACCCGAGAGCGGTCGGTGCGAAACGTGATGATCCAGGTCAAAGTGCAGCCGATCGGGAGTCCATCCTTCAGCCTTCCACACCCTCTTAGGACGTGAAGCAGCCCTATCACCATCCTCTCTACCAGAATCTTACGACGACATGCTAATCGGATTGAAAATCACAAATAAAACTAAAATCAAAGAGTTTCCGACTCTAACATAAATTACCAGATTTCATGAATCGGTAATTTCTAAAAACAGCTTCAACGCGTCACCACTACATGAGATTCCCAGAATCCATTTCAGTTATAACATACAAATTATAGCAGAAGAATAGATATCATCGCCTAAAACATGATTTCTACCAGAAGCAAATCCACACGTTCAGAGTTCCCTAAGCATGTTTCTAGGTTCCAGACTTAGAAGCTACGCTAATTCTGATTCTAAGATTCATAATCCAAGAATCATTACACATTCAAAGTTCCCTAAGCATGTTTGTAGGTTCCAGACTTAGAAACTACGCTAATTCTAATTCTAAAGATTCAGGATCTATGAATTATCACCGCATGTCAAGTCCCCTAAGCATGTTTCTAGGTTCCAGACTTAGAAACTATGCCAATGCTAATTCTAAAGATTCAGGATCTATGAATTATCCCCGCATGTCAAGTTCCCTAAACATGTTTCAAAGTTCCAGATTTAGAAACTACATCAAACATAATATAATTCTAGATTCATGATCTAAAGAATTATTGAACTACCAAGTTAACAACGAACTCACATGGAACGAGTATCAAACTCGTGAAGAACAACAAAACTGTCCGGAAAACTCGCCGAAAAACTCGCCTGAGCTCGCCGGAAAACTCGCATGAGCTCGCTGGAAACTCGCCGGAAACTCGCCGAAAACTCGCCTGAGCTCGCCGGAAATGGAGCGCGTCACCTAACACAAGAATCAGCGGTCACCATCACATTTCCGCCCCACATGCAAATCACGAAAATTAAATAAAAAAGGGGGGCTACCGAAATAAAAATTGCGAAGAAAAAAAAAAGAACAAGAGAACTAAACCGGAATAAGTTGCCGGAAAATCGACTGTGAATGTCGTGAACTCGTCGGAAAATGGCCCGGAAAAGGGTCGAAATTTTCGCACCCCAAACCTCTTGAAAACCGCTCAGAAATCGCCCAAATAACTTCACAAAAGTGACAACCAAGCAAAAATACTCACTCCTCTAAGCTAGATCTGAAGAAACACTCGAAAACTAAGGAGTTTAAAGCTTTGAAAGTTCAAAAATGGAGTTCAAACTTAGGAGAGAGGGAGAAATGAAAAAAAGGGCAGAAAAGAGATGAAAAAAAGAAGGTCGCCTGTGTTTTTTTAGGTCTTTTAAAGACCTGCGCCCAGCGCGCCACATGCGTGAGATGCACAGGCAAAAAGCGCGCGTCTGACGCACAAGGCTGCGTCCAGCGCATCTTCCCACGCCAAGCGCAGGCCAGTGCGTCTGGCGCACAGTCTTGTACGACACGCTTGGGGGCTTCTTAGCTAGGTGGGGCCCACACGCTCAATTCCAAATGATTTCAAATGTTCGTTATGACATTACGTGCGACAAACCAACGAACTTTCAAAAATTTACAAAAATACAATCTTGCCACTCTACAAACTTTCAGCATACATTGCTCGGGAGACAACCAATACTCAGGAAAATCAATGACGGGACACAAACCGTTAGGTCTGAGGACCACTTCAAATCAACTACGACAATTGCCTTGGAGCGGGACAAAAGCTCTATTGCCTTGGAACAGGCCAAAAACTCTACAACATTTACCTTGGAGCGGGACAAAAGCTCTATTGCCTTGGAACAGGCCAAAAACTCTACAACATTTGCCTTGGAGCTGGACAAAAGCTCTATTGCCTTGGAACAGGCCAAAAACTCTACAACATTTGCCTTGGAGAGGGACAAAGGCTATATTGCCTTGGAACAGGCCAAAAACTCTACAACATTTGCCTTGGAGCGGGACGAAGGCTCTATTGCCTTGGAACAGGCCAAAAACTCTACAACATTTGCCTTGGAGCGGGACGAAGGCTCTATTGCCTTGGAACAGGCCAAAAACTCTACAACATTTGCCTTGGAGCGGGACGAAGGCTCTATTGCCTTGGAACAGGCCAAAAACTCTATAACATATGCCTTGGAGCGGGACAAAGGCTCTATTGCTTTGGAACAGGCCAAAAAATCTACAACATTTGCCTTGAAGCGGGACAAAGGCTCTAATGCCTTGGAACAGGCCAAAAACTCTACACCAATTGCCTTGGAGCGGGACAAAGGCTCTACACATATTGCCATGGAGCAAGCCAAAAACTCTACCCCGACATGAGCCGGACCATAATAGTTCATGATTCCTTTTCCCACATATCATTTCATTTTTGCAAATTTACAATTATTTTGCAAATATGTTTCACACATGTTTGTTCCTAAAGCTTATGCTTATTTTGCAGGTAACGGCGTAAAAGAGTGATTTTGGATTGTAGACAATCCGAAATCATTCTCCGTCCCGACATGTGTACTTTGACTTTCGGTTTTGCAAACCTCAGTCAAAGTATGGGCTTCTGTAGACACATAATCGTGTCTCCCCATTTAAGGGTCCAATGATGAAATATACCGCGGTATTAGTTGGCACGACTTAATGGAAGAGCAGTCCGAATAACCAGGCCATATGTGTTTTGAAATAATATTATAAAAGCCCAATTAATTATCCATGATGATTAATTGTATTTTCAACCTGTAAAATGTTTTAAGTCTATTTTAAATGCCCAATTCAATATTTATTGTTTTAATAAATATTTTTATAAAAGCTTTTATTATTATCTGTAGAGCATAAATCAGTTTTTCAACCCGTAAAATTCGATCTCCGGATTTTTAGGGATAAAAATAGCATCTTAAAAGCACGCGTAGAATAAAAAACGAATATACTGGAATATGCGCCGGACACGGCGGCTGCGCTCAGCGCGCCACTTGGGTCCAGCACATTGGCCAGATTGCGTCAGGCGCGCCAATGAGCGCCTGACACGTGTACTTGTGACTCACATAGAGTCCTGCGCCTGGCGCAAGTCCTGTGTGAGACGCAAGCTACTTTTTTTATCTTTTCAAAAACGCGTTTGCACCTGTAGGTTTTTAACTGGATGGACCACGTCAGGCGCGCCAATCTGCGCCTGACGCATGTCCTTGCGTCTGCCACGTGGGCCTGCGCCTGGCGCAGTGCTTGCGTTGAGCGCACGATTCTTTTGCCTATAAATACGGGCTGATTTCACGAATCAGTGACGGCTTCGAATGATTTTTTTTACGCACACACGAACTTATGAATACTTCCGAAATGCACTTTGAATCTCCAAATACTCAAACACTTTCAATCTTTCAAATCAATTCCTATTCCTGATCATATTATATTCCTGGTTCCACGATTGCTTCGCCTGAAGGTCGTTATGCTATCCGATCTAAACCGCATAGGTATAATCCTGAGGATCCTTGAATAATTATATTTTATTATATTGAAGTTACTAACATTTTCTTGTCATGATGTAGATTTTTAATTAATAATCGCGTCTCTTTGTAAATTCTAACCTATTTTCCTTTTATTTTTGTATATAATATTCATGTTATTATGATTGTCCTGCATGTTTTTTATCACCCATATGTTATTATTGCTAAACAAGACCTAAAGAACTGTTCTAATTAATTCAGATAATTTGGACAACCTGCTAGGAACCTTGTAACATGATTGCTTAATAACTTATCACTAAATAATTAGTCTTTTTGTGTGTTTCCTGAACCAACCTAGATTAATTATTTTTAGGGTGCTTAAAACGTTATTTGATTATTCTTTTGCATAAAATCTGTATTGAAGCGGTATTTAGTAGAGGCCAACAATGGGCAATATAGTTCCTGACTATATTGTACCTTCACCCCCAAACTCAATTTTTGGTTCCTGAGATGTCCCTTCCATTTCAATATCCAATTAGGTTTATGATTATCCCTTTAAAGAATTGTTGGCGATTTCAAAACATATTTTTAGTAAAACCTTAACAATGGGGTAGTCAAATAAACACGGTCACACCGCGTGTAGGCATAAAGGAATAAAAATCCACGCCTACACTAACAAAATAATCTACTACCGAAATATACTCTAATCTCTAGCGTTCTAAGATAACTACTAGTTACCTGGAACGTCGGGAGGAGAGCTGAGTCTAAAGAGATTCGAAAAATATGTGTGTAATCCAATTCCTCCACGAACGATAATTGTAGCAACAAGTCACTAGGCGTTTTTTTCTTGAACGTTGAAAAATCTCATTTCGTGCATTTGTTGTTGGTTGAACTTCGGGAACGTAAATGTGATTTTAGGCCTATTTTGGCCGATTCGCGTCCAATTCGTACTTCTTGAGTCATTTAACTCCAAATTATTTTTGAACATGATAATATGAGGTATAATATAACTAGTGTGTAGATTTTTAGGCTTGCATTTGTTCTTGGTTGAATTTCGGGAACGTAAATGTGATTTTAGGCCTATTTTGGCCGATTCGTGTCCAATTCGTACTTCTCGAGTTATTTAACTCCAAATTCTTTTTGAACATGATAATATGAGGTATAATATAACTAGTGTATAGATTTTTAGGCTTGCATTTGTTGTTGGTTGAACTTCGGGAACGTAAATGTGATTTTAGGCCTATTTTGGCCGATTCGCGTCCAATTCGTACTTCTCGAGTCATTTAACTCCAAATTATTTTTGAACATGATAATATGAGGTATAATATAACTAGCGTGTAGATTTTTAGGCTTGCATTTGTTGTTGGTTGAATTTCGGGAACGAAAATGTGATTTTAGGCCTATTTTTCCCGATTCGCATCCAATTCGTACTTCTCGAGTCATTTAACTCTAAATTCTTTTTGAACATGATAATATGATGTATAATATAACTAGTGTGTAGATTTTTAGGTTTGAATTTGTTTTTGATTGAATTTCTGGAAGGTATATGTGATTTTAAGCCTATTTTCGCCGATTCGCGTCCAATTCGTACATTTTGAGTCATTTAACTCCTATTTCTTTTTGAACATGATAATATGAGGTCTAATATAACTAGCGTGTAGATTTTTAGGCATGCATTTGTTGTTGATTGAATTTCGGGAAGGTATATGTAATTTTTAGAACTATTGACTACGGTAAATGATTAAATTCTTATGTGTTTTATTTCATGGTTGTCTTGCAAGGTTTATATGAATAACACACCAAGATTGGAGGCCTTCACCATGGAGGAATTAGATGAAGTTCAAGATAAGTTGGCAAGCCACATTTGTGATGATTGCTTATGATTCAATTTGGGAGGATTTTGCGATATAATTAGCTAGACCTAGTTATTCAATTGCATTTTCCTTTCTTATATTGTTTTTAGCTAAAATGTTGGTGTTTTGTCAATTATATGTACACTTTTTACATTATTAATATATTATTAAAAAAATTACGTTGAAATGTGCTATATAATACGCAATTCGTTTTTTTGTGTGGAATGAAGGTGTTGGTGCGGGGCGCCGCCACGGTGGGGTGCGGGGCGGGGTGCTGCAGGGGGCGGTGGGGGGTGGAGGGAGGTTGCGGGGTGGGGGTGGTAGGGGGTGTTCTTTGGGCGGTGGGGGCAGCAGGGGGTGTGCGGGGTGGGGGTGGTAGGGGGTCTTGGCACGGGGGGTCTTGTTGGCGGTGGGGGGGCGGGGTGGGAGGTTTCTTTGGGTGGTGGGGGAGGCTGGGCGGTGGGAATGTATGGGTGGGGCGCGGGGAGAATGCGGGGGTGGGGCGGGCAAGGGGGGGAATGCGGGGAGGAGTCTTGCTGGTGGGATGCTGAGCTATAAAAAAAACAACCAAAAGGGCTGCAGTTTTGGGCCTAAACCGCAGTCCTTCCATGTAAAAAGGGCTGCAGTTTAGGCCCAAAACGCAGTCCTTCCACTACCTACGGCTGCGGTTTTGGGCCTAAACCGCAGCCCTTGGTAGTGAAGGATTACGGTAAAATATCGCAGCCCTTCCTATATGCCCAAGGGCTGCGGTCCAAAAACGCAGCCCTTAGGGCTATTTTGACCGCAACCCTTGGCATTTTTTCCACTAGTGTTCTATTCTATCTTTTTTAAAAACATTTATTATTCATCATCATACCACACGTTAAAAAAATCTTTTCAAAATTAATTCATCATATTTTCCCAATAAAAGATAAAAACCTGGGGTCCCTTTCAAAAACGTATTTCGAAAACCTCTAATCCAATCCAATCAACCCAATCCCAATCCCTTTGCATTCATATTAGGCCCACTAGTACTAGAGTCCATCTTAGGCCCATATAAGTCTAGCCCATGTCAAAATCTAGGTCTATTTGCATCTTTATGTGAACTCTAGTCTATATCAAGCCCAGTCTAAGTCTAATCCCAGTCCATCCCAATCTAAGTCCAATCCTAATCCATTTCGAATATCAAGCCCATGTGCATCTCCAAGTCTAACTTCAAACCAATATAAGACTAAGTTCAAAGTTAGGTCCATATAAGGCCCAACTCATTTCCTGAGTCTAAATAAGTCCAATTCCAAACCCGTATAGGACGAAGTCCAAATTCTATAACTCTAAACCTCTAAGTTTAGCGAAGCTAGCACTTCTTAAAGACCACATAGGCAAATCCTGAGTTTAGCAAAGCTACTCACCTTTTAAGACGATAATGACACCCTATGAACCTAGCGAAGCTAGTTATCCTTAAGACCATAAAAGCACTCTTTGAGTTTAGCGAGGCTACTCACCCTTTAAGACCATAACGGCACCGTTTAAGACTTAACGAAGCTAGTCATCCTTAAAACCATAAAGGCACCCTGAGAGTTTAGCGAGGTTACTCACCCTTTAAGACCATAATGCCACCCATCAGACCTAGCGAAGCTAGTCATCCCTAAGACCATAACGGCACCCTTTGAGTTTAGCAAGACTACTCACCTTTTAAGACCATAATGGCACCCTTTGAACCTAGCGAAGCTAGTCACCTCTAAAACCATAAAGGCACCCTCTGAGTTTAGCGAAGCTACTCCTACCTTACATCTATAGGAGCCCAAGTCCTCCAATCAAGCGAAGTTAGTCTACTCTAATTAAGTCCATAATGGCCCAAAACCTTTGAGTCCAGCGAAGCTAGTTCATCTTAGATCCATAGCAACCCAAAACTGTCGAGTCTGGAGAAGCCAATCACCCCTAAGTTCATAAGGGTAACCCATTAAGTCTAATGAAGCTAGCTTTCCTTTCACCACAGAAAGCCCAACCATCGAGTCCAATATGCTTGCATAGCCCAGTCTAGTCCAGCCCATGTATGCATTTGCATACAATTAGGCCTATACTACTCCAAAGCCCATGCCTTTTCCCATTTTTATCTCTCATTTTCATTTCCCATTTCCTATTTTCATTTTCCATTTCCCATTTTAATTTTAATTTCCATTTCTCATTTCCCATTTCTCATTTCCATGTCAATTTCTCATTTCCATGTCCATTTCTCATTTCAAAAATCATTTCTTAAAACATACAAGTAAGGTCCACTCGGTTCTGTTCATGACCAGTCGAGAGATTACAACTTAGGAATGCGTAATGGAGAAACAAGAAGTTAAGCCTACTCTAAAGCTCATCAAGCACACTATCACCATCCTGACTTCATTTAGAGTCATGAGATTACTTCTGACCGCCTTCACAATAGAGGCGTGATCACTTCCATAGGGTCTACTCCAAACCCTGCACCTAAAAGAAAATTCAAAAGGTGCAACCTATACTTCCAACGGAATAATGAACATCTGACATCAAGTGTTGGATCCTACAAATGCATTACAAAACATGGTCGATGACAATAGACTTCTAATACTTCCTCTAGCGAGAATCTGCATCACCAGCACCCCGTTCGCAGTGTATCAACAATTCATTAGGCTTAGTCTTTTAATTTCGGTTTTCTAGGATGAGTCAAAGAGTCCTTAACCAAAGTCATTTCTGTCATTTCTCATCGAGTGTATGTCACTATAGGACTTCATCTATTATAACCTTTCCATTTTCATTTCATTTTATTTTTCTTTTTATTTTCATTGGCCTTTCACCATCATTTATGCTTCGAGTTCGATGATGAAACTCAAATCAAATTGTCTCTAATGACCTTGATTAATAAGAAAAAATAAAAAAAAAATGAAAAATGGACATACTTTGAATTTAGAGTTCTCAACCTCTTCCCCTCCATCATTCCAAAAGGCCATCATCCATAAACCATCTCCATGCAACAAAAATATAAAAATAAAACCATGATCCTCCGGGATCCTTAACAAAATATCCATTCAAAATCAAAATCCCACATATAGCCTTCACGCCTTCCAATGCCCAAAACCACAAAAACTTGTGTGCAAGCCTTAGTTCATAAAAAGATCAATGCTAGACAATAAAAAAATTTGAAAGAAATTCAAAGTACGAAAAAAAAGCAAAAGCAAAAGAAAAAGAAAACGCACAAAGCAAATGCAAAAGCAAAAAAGAAAAAAAGTCAAAGGCAAAAAGAAAAGTCAAGCTAGAGGGCTTGCACATAAGTTTTACCCCTCGTTTCAAATCCTTTCAATCCATCCAAAAACCTTAACCATATAATCCAAATCCATAATCCTTACATTAGCCCATCCAATTAGACCTTTATCATCTAAACCACAATTCCAAAACCTTTCAACCTTTCCTAACTCCTTCTTCAAGATATCACTAGAGGAAAAAAGCTGAAGGGTTGTGGTAGAAGGGTTACGGTTTTAACATAAACGTAGCCCTTAATCTACCAACGAAAAAAGAAAGTTCAACTGGGAACTAAAGGGCTGCGGTTAACCCAAAAACTGCAGCCCTTTATAATTAAAGGATTGCGGTTTTTGGGTTAACTGCAGCCCTTAACTCAAGGGCTATGGTTAATTTGAAAACCGCAACCCTTCGTTTCTTTTAATTCCTCTTACCCTAGCTAATTCCTCTTCGCTCCAAACATTCTAGCACCCGTCACTACTACAAAAAGGGGAAAAGAGAACTGTCGAAATAGGCCTTATAGAGCGCCTCAAGACCAATTTCCAGCTAAGCGCTTTATAAAGATTGTAGACCGGGTCATAGAGGTGCTTAGTAAGACCAAACATAAAGAACGGTTCTTCCAGGACCGTTCTATTTTCTAGTAAGATATACGTGGTAATATGAAGAAAAATAGGGGAATATAAATGCCTATCTCTCTTAACGGTTTTCTTTTCCCCTATTATATAATACAGTTATCTAAGATAACAGTTCTTTATTCCTTTTTTAAAAAATAAAATAAATTACATGAATAAATGGCAGCCTTCACTCTTCCTGTATTATATCATGCTTCTTAATTCTTCGTGTATTACATCTCTGTATGTCATAGTTGTAACTGTTTCTTCTGGTCCGAGAAGAATGCCGATCTCCAACGAAGGCCTTCTGAAGCATACATAAATTAACAATTAAATACCAAGAGATTAATAAGTTTTTAGTAGTAATATAAAAACAAGAAAGAGATCACAGTTGACCATTACAACATATAAAATTATGAGTATAAAAAAATGCACTTCACCCTCGATAGGCATGAGAGAAGCTCAAGACAACTTTATGTTTTTTTTTTGACAACGAGAAATTGTACATTAATTAAAAGAGAAAGTACATCCTAATGCTAATACAACCAAACCTAAACCAAACAAACCTAAAGGAGCTTTATGAGCTCATACATTCCATCTAAAACAAAAATAAGTAAAACCGATAACAAGTCGCTTAGGAAGGGGGGCGTCACTGGTCAGTGCTGGTGATGGTGGATTCGGACAACGAACAACCAACGGCGAGCGTCGCACCTCGCCGCATGAGCAATCCCAACAATCTGCTATCGCTTGAGATTATGGGCTCATGATCTTTTGAAGAATCACGTTCCGTTGTGACTCATTACTCTCGCTCGAGAGTATTTCAGGTTTCTCCATGAGGTAGGAGAAACACAAATGAGTGGGCGTGTTGAAAACCCCCAGATGCAACTGGGGTGCCGCCATTAGATTTGAAGTTGTCAAGGCAAGAACCATTAAGATCAATGTCAAGCTAGAAAGAGAGCCAAACAAGTTGAACTCTCAAACACACCGCCGATTTGCAAAACCGGAATACCAACGTCCCAACCATGAAAAACTTTCATCGCCTCGTCCATGCTAACAAACTTCTTGAATCACCTTGTCCCTCAGCACATATTCCAAAAAAACTACATATTCTACTGTTACAACCTTGAACCACCAATCCGGACCCAACCGACAAACACTTGTCGATGGCCACAACCAACCACATACAACATTTTTAGCAATTCGAAGAAAACAACGCACTCCTATTATTCGGAGATTTAACACGCATTTTAAGAGATAACCAAACATACTGATAGCAAACATAACTAGTTGCAGAGCCCAACAACCAGGGGGAGGGGGAGGGGATGCCTGGCACTAACAGGGGGGATGGGAAAGGGGATCTGGACACTAACAAAGGGGGAGGGGAAAGGGGAGCCCGATACAAAAATAAGGGAGGGGGAGGGAAGGGGAGCCCGACATTGAGTTCAAACGGGGGATCGGGGAAGGGAAGCCTAAAACCTAAGACTTCAAGCATCAAAACCCAGGGACCGGGAAGGGGAATTAACCCTATTAACAAACTAAATGACCAGGGAGAGGAAGGGGCGGGAACGTGATGGACAACACTATTGGACGAAACCTCACGACGGTACCATGTGGTGAGCGATGCAACCACGGGGATGAGGAGGGTCTTTGCGACGAGAAAAAACGGGGGATGGGTCTTTGCTGACGGAAAAACGAGGGGGAGGGGAGGTGAAAGGGAAACCGACGAAACGAGGGGAAGGGAGGGGGAGCCAACGACCAGGACGAAACCACCATCAACAACCGGGAAGAGGGAGAGGGGGAGACGGGGGTGGGGGAAACAGGGGATGGGATGACGCAAGGGAGGGGGTGGACTCGACTCGGGGAGAACGGGGAGGGGGATGGACTCGCCTACACTAAAAACGACGAAGAAGAAGACTGCTGCAGGCTCGCCGGTGACTTGCGGCCACCAGCGAGCTTGCGGGGCGGTGGTGGGAGCGCTTAGGGTTTTTAGGGTTTGGGAGTTTAGGGCAGTTTTTTAGAGAGAAAAGTTTTGGTTAAGACATCTTTATGAAGACAAATAAGAAAGATGCTACACACATTTATAGAAAAACAAAAGCAATCTATGTAATTTTGACTTTTTCCCCAAGTTTGATCACCATAATCCTCAGCAATATCCTAACTATCAACGGGGATAACTTAATGTATCATCAGCCAAAATCTCACACGGTTGCATACATAGGGGTCTCAGCAGACACATGAGCAAAGTTAGCGACCGCTCAGGGCCCCCAATTTTAAAGGGCCCCACCTATATTTTATTTTCTTAGGTTTTATGAGTTTAGATGGAAAACATATTTGTTAATCCAAAATTTTTGCCCCTAACCTATACACTTTTTTCATATTTCATAGCTTATTTTAGTTTTATCTTTGGTAAATCTTTACTATTTTGTTAAATCTAAGAGCATGTGCAATGGGTTAGTCTTACTTGGTCTAGGAAAATTAAAACTTAGCTTTACATGGATTTACCATTATTGGGAGAGATGGATCTTAGAATTGGTTGGTCTTGATTTCCAGACCAACAACGCCTTGGATGGCGTGCCACCGGCAAATGAAAATTGTCCGCGTGTCATGAAAGCTGGTTTATTTGTTTTTTCTTTTTTGTCGATTTCTGATTGAAACCCAGCGTTTTGAAAAAAAAGCACAAACACAATGTGATGCACACCCGCGTTTTGAAGAAATGAACTGCCATCATCATTCATTGCTGTCAGAATTGCACACGTGGAGTTGCTTTTCTTTTCATTGTTGTTCTTCAATGCCATTGAAGTGTAATATTTGTTGGAAGAAAATTTCGATTGCTAATAAAAGATTTTGGGGCAATTATTTAAAAAAAAAATTTATACCAATGTTTATAAAAAAAATTTAGCTATATATAAAGTCCAAATTTGATATATTTTACAACACTTCTTCCCAACCTATTTTTCTTTCTAGTTAATTTCTCCTACAATGTCATGTTAACGTGATTTAATTAGCATCATGTATTCAATATAATTTAATTAGTGTATATTAATTAGTTTAACTTCGTTAACATAATTAATTAGAGTAACTTAAGTTAACTAATTAAATAATAAATTATTAAAATGCATAAATTATTATTCATATCTCACTAATTATGTAAATACGAATTATCTTTTCCATATAAAAATAAAAAGATTTTGGATAGGAGAGATAGTATATAGTAGTGGGGTATAGCAAAAGTAGGAGAGAGAAATAGAAAAACCAAGTAAGACCAACCAAACCATTGTGAGAAAAAAAGATGAGTTGGTGGGAGTTTAGTGGGATGTGAGGTGTAAGAAGGAGGGAAGGAGAGAGAATGACAAAAACTTCAAGACTAACAAAGACCAACCAAACCATTGTACATGCTCTAAGGTGTTTCCTTGCTAAAGATCAAAATAACATTGAAGTATTTAAGAAAGCTAATCATTTTTCAACCATTTTTAATAAAAAAATTAAATTAGTTATTAATAATATGGGATTATGGATCCGTTTTATAGACTCATAAGGCTCCATGTTTAATGCCTAGCACTGGGCCGCGAAATTATCTGAGACGTCTCTGGTTGCATAATAATTGAACGCATGTTAGACATTGGTATCTTAATCTTGACTTGCAAGAAGAGTTAGATAATCAGACAGTCAAAGAAAGAATTCTTACCAGATGCAAAGCAATCCTATCTGTTGACAAACGACTACCGACGGCCGCCGTTGATCTCGTCGAAATCAAAGTAAATTCCTCAGTTTTTAATGACAAGTTTATCACTCATCGCTTCAGACTCATTCCTCTCACCATTGATTTTCTCGTGACTGTGACGCTTGCGATACTGTGACGGTCAGTTGCATCGGGGATGGGGAATGGTAATGTAGTGGAGGTTTCAAAATTGGTCAGTGAGGTGCAGGAGGGCTGAGGGAGGTTAAAGAATATGGGGAAGAGAGAGGAAGGATATGTTAGTAAATAGTCAGTTAGTGGCGTGAAAAAAGGACGGGGTTAGTATTTAGTAGTTCATAAAGATATGAAGTAGAAGCGGGATTTTCAAAATAAAAAATACTTCATATGGTATTTTCTTGGCGTCTTTGTTTATGGTATATTCACACTGCTGGTAAGATTTGCTTGGACTTCGTTTTTTTGCCTGCAACTTATTCTTATATATTTAGCATAGTGTTTGTAATCATGTTTTCTGTTTGCCATATTTTTGGAAGCTCAAGTCTATAAAACTAAGATCCAATGAGACATGTTAAAGGAGTAAGCTACATCTTACAGGACAACTTACAAGGAGAGATTCAGTATCAAAGCCCACCTGCTTTTACTTACAAAATTAGCATATATAGGGAAAATGAAATATTTATGGGGGACGTGTTCCCAATGGGTGGGGGAGGCCGGAGGGGTGGTGGCGAGGCAAAGGGGGGTGGGGGAGGCCGGAGGAGGTGGTTGCGAGGCAAAGGGGGTGGGGGAGGGGTAGAAGGTGTTTGCGGGGGGGGGGAAGGGGTGGGAGGGGTTTTGGGTAGGAAAATTTGGGTTTTCATTTTTAGTTTTTCTTTTAATTTATTTAATTTAAATAAAATTAATATTGAAAATCTAATAAAAATTAAGACACGTGGACAGGTTACCTACAATTACAAGTTATTTACATGTTCAACCTATTAAAAGCATATATGCCCTTAAAAGCTTTGCTTATTCAGAGTTAATCGAAAGTCTGACTTATTTTGAGCAGACCGCTCAAAGGTTAGCTTATTCTTGACTATTTTTCCTACTAATAATTATTATTTTCTTTATTAATAATAAGTATAATAATTAATTAATAACAATAATCGAAATAATAATGATGAATTGATTTCAGATTCAGTGTGTTGCACCTCCAAGTCCATATGAGTGCATGACTTGCTACCTTATATCCAACTTTTCAGTAACTTTGTCAGATATCATTGCACTATTTTTTAAAATTATTGTACCAAAGATCAGTGCATTATTGTTGTAGTACTCATTACAATGATTGAATTATTTGTATATTGTGCAATGAATTATTAACTTCCACAACTTCTATATATTTACCCATTTCTTATCTTAAATTCTTAAATAAAACTATCCACAAATCCTCTCAAAAATTTCAAACCTCAGGCATAGTTATATTATCATGCTTTAATCCCCCAACACGTTTGACGATTTGTATAATCAAATGTGTGATTCATATATGGGGGGTGACACTTAGCTTCCATAGGTGTAGTAGATAATATCCTAAATGATGTCATTGAAGATACATCACAAACATTAGAAAAATGAGAAAGGAAAGAAGGTAAACATATTGAAATCATGGAGAAGGGCAAGAGTGCATATGGAATGTTTACTTCTCAAGTAACCCGATGTATAACATACAACAATTTCTCCGAAGGTTCTGTACGAGAAAAGAGGTATTCCTTCGCATCATCAATGCTTTTGAAAATCATTCCACATATTTCCAATAAGGATTTGATGCTATTGGTAGAATTTCTCTCTCCCCACTTTAAAAATGCATTGTTGCAATTTGTTTGTTGGCTTATGGAGTGGCTAGTGATGCAGTAGATGAACACGTGTGAATTGCTGGAAATATTATGCTAAAATGCGCGAAGAATGTTTGTAAGTGTGTTATATATTGAGGTTTTTGAACCTCATTACTTGAGAAGGCCAACAGTCAATGACATCTGATGTGTGCTTGCGGGATTCCGCAATATGCTTGGTAGTATGATTAAATGCATTGAATAGGATAAATGTCTCACGGCATGGCAAGGTTAATAAATTGGAGGACATTAAGGTGTACCAACAATGACATTAGAAGCTGTTGCTTCTTATGATTTACGGGTTTGGCATATCTTGGTGTTGCAGGATCTAACAATGACACAATGTCTTGGATTGATCCCCGATATTTTATGAGTTGCTTGAAGGTCAAGGTCCTGAAATCCAATACATGATCAACTGAAGCACATACAATGTAGGATACTATCTTGTAGATGATATCTATCTTGAATGGCCTGTTTTCGTCAAAACCATTCCTCGAGCAAACATGTTATCGGATAAAAGAAAATTATTTGCTCAACATCAAGAAGGTTCAAGGAAGGATATAGAACGAGCTTTTGGGGTGCTCTAAAAGAGATACACGATTCTTTGCAACCTAATACGTTTATGGGCAAAAAACTGAAGTTGGAGATATCATGAAAGCATGCATCATATTACATAATTTCACTATGATTATGAGAAGGTATTGGGTCAAACTCGTCGACCGTAACTTATGATCGACAAGTATACATTGATTATCCGATAGGAAACATTGATTATTTGATTTGAAACTTTGATTAGGCGATATGAAACCGTAGGCGTGGTTTTATTGCCTACGCAGGATGAGTGCATAGTTGACTACCTCATTGTAAAGGTTTTGTTTTGAAAATACGTTTTGAGAGAAGTTGCCAACAAGTCTTTAAAGAAAGACTCGATAAACCTAATTGGATATTGGGAAATCATAGGGACTTATCCAATGTAAATTTTTTCGTCATGATTTCATAAATGGTCAATAAAACAAAGATTGAGTTCAAGGGTAAGGGGAATATGATCAGGAATCAAATTCGCCCATTGATGGCCTTTACTTAATATCAATTCATGTCAAGATTTATGTAATTAAAGAACCATGTAATATGTCAATGCAATCTAAAATTAATCTATATCGGTTCATTAAACACGCAAAAGACTAATTTTTGATGACATGTTATCATGCAATCAAATTAATGAGAACCTAATCCAATTGTCCAAATTATCTGAATTTAGCATTGGAACATTTATTTAGGTCTTTGATTAGCAAGAATAAGCATGTGTGGCGACGAAAGCATTGAAGCATATAAGCATGCATATGAATATTATATAATGAAACATAAAAAGAAGGAGAGATTTAGAGAAGAATATACAAGAAAGCGTGAATTCCTTTAAGATCTACATTATGACAAGTAGATTGTTAGTAGAAAAGGAATTAAATTGGAATTGACCCTCAGGAATAATACCTTGGTCGCTTGGGTATTATGTAACGATCTACAAGCGTAGCATGTGTGTTTGAATGAAATATGAAATTCGAATATATGAATGTGTTTGAATGAGTGTTTAAACGTGTTTGATTGTGTGTAGTATGTGTGTTGAATGTGATATGAAGTGCGTGTATGTAGGGCTGTTCAAAGACCAGGGTCGGACCGGAATCTGGACCGGACCGGAATTTGGACCGGACCGGACCGAAGATTCCGGTCCGGTCCTCGGTCCGAAGAAAATCCCGATTCCGGGTTTCCGGTCCGGTCCGGTCCAAACCCGGAAAATTCCGGTCCGGACCGGTGGACCGGAATTTCTGATTTTTTAGTAAAAAAAAAAAGTTTATATGTTTAAAAAGTTAAAAAGGTAGTAAAAAGTTAGAAATTTAAAACTACTATTTATAAACTTTAGAAATAATGTTATTTATATTATTAAAATTTGAATATATCTAATTTATAAATATTTTTAAATCAAATAAAATTTTTTTTTTTTTAAAAACAAAAAGATTCCGGTCCAACAGGTCCAAGACCGGACCGGACCGGAAAAATTCAGGTCCAGACCGGACCATTCCGGTCCGGTCCAGGTCCAATTTTTTTCCAGATTCCGGTCCACCGGTCCAGCCGGTTCCGGTCCGGTCCGGTCCGGTCCTGGACCGGTGAACACCCCTACGTGTATGTATGTTGAAGTGTATTGAAAGGTGTCTTTGAAGTAATAAAAGTGTATCAAAAGCACAGGAAAGTCATTCAAAGAAACGTAGCTATTTATAGGCAAAGGAAACCGAAAACGACGCGGACGCAATAAAACAAAACCGTGCGTTAGGTGCACGACCATGCGCGTCATGCACGGGTTGTGTGCCTAGCACACGATTTGTGCGTCCAGCGCACTCGTTTTGCGATTTTGGAATTTATGTACTGCATCGACGTTGCGCACCCGCAATATGTTGCGTCAGA
This sequence comes from Beta corolliflora, assembly GCA_947648045.1. NCBI lineage: Eukaryota > Viridiplantae > Streptophyta > Magnoliopsida > Caryophyllales > Amaranthaceae > Beta > Beta corolliflora. Next base: position 45,696 of record CANSZD010002330.1, read on the forward strand.
CGCAAATTAGATCTGACCGGTTTTTTATTGTTTAAAGATTCTTTTTTATCTGTGATGAAATCTATCCCTTGAAATCCAAAATCAGCTATCTTTAGGAATAAAAATATGATTTCGAAATATCCGTTAAAAATTAATTATTGGGAATAATTAATATTAAAAATAAAATTAATTATTAGAATTAATTAATTGGGCCTTAAAATTGGGCTTGGATTTAATATATAGACTTTATACTTTCAAAATGCTTTTGGGTTTATCTTGTTTGATTGCTCTTCCTTTGGACCGAACCTATTATGACAACGGTATGTTTCATCATTGGGTACTCAATGGGGAGACACGATTTTGTGTCTACAAAATCTTTGATTATCTGATATTAAACTTTGAATATCTATGAAAAAATTTAATTATCTAATATTAAACTTTGAATATCTGACATAACTTTAATTTGATTATCCGACTAATGCCATTGAGTACCTCATATCAGATATTCAATGTCTGATTCATATATTCAATGTCTTATATAAGATATTGACAGAAAACTTTGAATATTTGATTTGAAATATTGAATATTTTATATAAAAAAATTGAATATCTAGTTTGAAACTTTAAATATCTTATATGAAACATTGAATATCTAATATAAAACTTTGATTACCTGATTTGAAACATTTAATGTCCAATTTGAAATACTGAATATCTGACATAAAACTTTGATTATCTGACATATTTTTTTATTATCAAACATTAGTAATTGAATGTATGATATAAACAAATGAATGTTTTATATCAGATATTCAATATCTAATATAAGATATTTCATACCCAAACCAATTTCCCCAAAAAGCACTCAAACCACCATCGCCTATGCCATTGCCCGCCACCAAAAAACAGCCTCTCCAGCCCACCCTCCCTTCCTCAGTCTCTTGCCAACCATCCCTTCCTTAGCCATTCTCCGCCAAAATCTCACTGCCGGAAAACGAAGGTCTTCTCTCTCCTTTATTGACGAAATCTCACTGTCGGAAAACGAAGGTGATTGTTATAGGTTTTCATTGGGAGGTGTGTTGTTAATCTCGTCTTCTCTGCATGATTTTGGCTGCCAAGAAAAAGACCTCAAGGAGGAGGAGAAAGAATGTGAGCAATTTTGCTTCATCTGGTAATTCACAGAGTGAGATCTTGCCTCTTCTGACCAGACAAGCATGCGGCGAGCACAACTGAACCAGGTGTAATTAGGGTTAGGTTAAATATACAGAGTCATGAATTGAAGGAGAAGAGTAAACAAAGGGTTGAAGGAGGTGGAGGGAAGAGAGAGAAGAACGAGAATTTGGTGTTTTACGGTGGAGAAGTTAATCTCTATACTTTAGAACATCTATATTGCAAATTAAATAACACAATATTGAAGAGTCGTACAAAATTCTATTGAGCCAGGTTGTTTGACCATATGCTTTGGGTCAGACGGTCTGACCCAATACTTTCACTATGATTATTGAGTATGAAAGACATGCAACTGAACTGACCACTACTGCTAACTTTACAATAGCAATGAATAAAAGTGAAAGTCCACAACTTCATAATGGTCTACGGAAGAGGATGTCGTGCAAAGGAGAGACATAGAAAAGGAGGGGCCTATTGGTGGCACTACTTATAATGCAAAGTTTGGGAATAATAAAAGAACTCCAAACAATGATTCAACAGCTCCTAAAAAAACTAATGCGATCCATGCCATTGGCGCATCTTCAACATTCCAGTTAAGATCACAAAGAAACCTCACTCCCTGAAACATGACTTATTCCCAAGCCTTCTCCAAGCTAAAAAAAGGCCAATCTCATTCAACCACTAAATCCACACCCACCACCTCCTAACAATCCTTACCCTGGTTATGATCCTAACCAAAACTGTGAATATCACCAACTCCCGAGGGAACAATACTGAGAACTGCACAACTCTTAAACATCAGATTTAGAATCTCGTGGATGATGGGAAACTCTCCCTAGGGTCTACCTCTAGTAAATTAAACCAAACGATTCTCAACCTAACATCACAAAGGCCCACTTCCCAATCATAAACCTTGATTTACCATCAACGCCATTTCTGCTTCTTCTGACAAGTGCGATCCAATCCAGCTAATCCACAAGAAAATTCTTCGGATGTATCAAATGCCAATATTTGCATGTTATAAGTGCCTGTTTATGATTATTCCACTCAAGAAAAAGCCATAAAATATTGATTATAACAACTCACTACGTATCACAATACGTTGTAATTGATGGGAAATGCCTAGGGTATTGATCGTCAGTGGCTCTGCAATTAATATCTTCCCTCTTCGCATATTAACAAGGCTCGAGTATTCAAAAGAAGATCTGGTATCATCCAATCAAGTGGTCAGAGCATATGATAATGCCAAGAGATAAGTACTTGATGTAATCAACCTCCTCATTGAGTGTGGTCCTGTGGCAAGGAAGGTAGAGTTCATGCTCATTGATATACATGCATGTTTTGACTTCCTGCTGGAAAGGCCTTGGTTACATAAAACAAAGCGATAGCCTCTACTCTACATTAGAAGATAAAGCTTCTCACTGTCTAGGGTGTTGTGACTATTATTTCTGGTGATCTAGAAATCATGACCATTTCCACTACTGGAAAATTCGTACTACACCTAGAAGAAGTAGAAGGCACTAGATTGGATGGCTTCACAACCCACTGTATTCAAGCGGGGTCTGAAAATTTATGGATGAATGTTATCTCAGGAACCCTGGAATGAAATAAATACTAGATGTAAGTGCTGAAGAGACAGAGCCAGAATATGAACCAAGTGAGGATGACGAGGAAGAACTAAGTGTTCCAAGCATCGGCGCACATAATACATAATCTGAAGAACCAGAAGAATCCTGGACTGACAACTCTTCAGAAATGGAAGACAGGGTCAACAACGATGATAATGATTCAAAGAAGAGATCCAGGGCTGATGATTTTGACCTGGATTTCAATGTTATGTTCTATACCCGAAAAGTTCACACAAAGTCATTAATTCCTTTCCCAGGATATCAACATGTAGATCACTATTGTAAATTGCCACGGTTCAGACAATTTGATGGAACTGGTGATAATTTTGTACATCTTGTTAGTTAAACGCATTGCACCCATGGGGCATACTAGAAGAGGATTACCCCATGTTGTTTGATCGAAGCTTAGAAGGACCGGCTCTGGACTGGTACTATTATTTGGATCAGGTGGATAGGGCTAGTTGGGAAAATGCTAGTCAGGCTTTTGTTTATTGGGCTCTCGAGTATAAACAGACTGATATCAAGAAGTTGAAACTGGTCACTTTGCGTCAAAGCACCCTAGAGATCTTCTCGCATTTCTGTTCAAGGTGCACCCATATTTGTGATACTAACTTCCCGTTCTTCTAACTTAGCGAGTTTTAGCGATCAAAGTTCGAGGACGAACTTTGCTTTTTAGGAGTAAGGAGTGTAATATCCCGAAATTTTATAAATTCCTAAATAATTATTTTTTCCAAATTATAAAATTCATGATTTTATCTAGACCAAATTATAAATATTATTTTTGGTACTTCATATTATTACTTGAATTATCTTGGAAAAATGTTTTACTTGAATTATCTTTTGGAAATCTGAATTTCGAAAAAAAAACAAAAAGATCTATTTTGAAGCAAAGCATCAACTGGCGAGATTTTAGTTTCCAAAATTTTGTCAATTAGATCAAAAATATGTCAATTGATTACATAATCAATTATCCCCCAATTTTCTCTCAATCAAGTTCTGTATTTCCCCCTTTATTTCAATCAAATCCTCCAACTAACCATGGAATATTCCTCTATCCTTCTTGAGTTGTTCCTCTCTCTCCCTCTCCTATGACTATAAATACCGCACTTCTACTCCCTCACCATCACCATTTCACTCCAAATTTCAGTAGGTAAGAAACCAATTTCACATCACCATATTCCTGTTAAACGAATTCTGAAAGAAACCAATTTCACATCACCATATTCCAAACATAATCTAAAAAAAAAGAGACAGCTGTGTAGTGCTGTTGTTGCCACCGCCAGTACCGCTAGCTGGCCGACCACCACCTCCTCCTTCTTCTTCTATCTCCTTTCTCTTTCTTCTGAGACCTTTTTCTTTTCGTAAGAACTGGAGTTCCAGTTCTTGTTTCTTCTCTTTTACTTTGCTTTAATAATTTTGTTTTACTTTTCTTTTTTTCCTTTTTTCCTTTTTCCTTTAATCCTTTTCCTTCTTTTTTTTTGTTTCTTTTGAAATGACTTATTCAAGGAATCAGTAAGTTGGGTCTTTTGTTTTTGCAATTTGTTGACTTTTTCTTTAATCATTTTATTTCTCTAGTTTTTGAAACTATACCCATGTACTACTTTTAATACTTGATTCTTGTAAATTCTTAGAGTTCATTTTCATAAAGTTCATAGTATCGACTACCTTTAACTTAACAATTTTAATAACATCGGGTATTACGTAGGTGACTAATTTTGTTCGTTAACTTATTATTGTTGACGGAGATTTCGTAGAAGGAACTTTCTTGGGGCGACTTTATTATTCGTATTTGCGCTAGTCGAGGTAATTTCGATGTACATCGTACTCTAATTACCTTTGTAAATCGATTTACCTAATTGATTGCGTGATTATGTGGTTATGTATGTGATAAGTAATTACGGACTAGTATGTAAGTATTACTAAGTTATGGTTAGTAATTATTCTTGTAAGAGTATAATTTTCGTATTACTATAAAAATTCAAACATGTTAATTATAATGCTTAAAATAGTATAAATCTTTTTATTATGATGTAATTATTTTGGAACAATGATTAGTAATAGGTATCGATATGTGATTACTCTTGTAATGAACTTTTGACTGGAATATGTTACTATATTGAAATGACTTATGGAATTGCATGGTTATTATATTGAGAACTTGTGTACATTATAATCTTTATAAGTAAAAGGGTTTTTCTATGAATACCTCTGTGTTTTTTAAAATTCTAAGTTGTACCCCTAATGTTTTTTTCTTCTACACAATACCCTTTAAGTTTTACACATAGTACTCCTCCATTAAATGTACTTAACGTTTACTGATTTACTAAACGTTTACTGATTTACTAAACGTTTATTTTTAAACCCTGTTTCCCATATCTCTTTAAAGCATTATATCTTCTCTCTTCAAATTATCAATTTTGTAGATCTTCTCCTCCATTAGTTACAATTTCAAGCTCTAACTCCTATCACTCAAATGATCCATGTAATTTGGAATTCATCTGCCATAAGTGTAATTGTGTCTCCCCCAAAAGTTTCATGTCAATGTCATCATTTCCAAGCGTCCTCCATCTTAAAAACCATACAACATCCGGTTGATGAAGGAAGGTCATTTACCCGTATGGATGCTGGTGAATCATTTAAAGGTAGAAGAGGAATCTCGTCATAAAGGGAACAAGAGTGATGCTATTGTTTCTAGGCTGATTTTCCCGCATTTCATACCTCCAAGAAACTCGAATATCCTAAAGGTTTCCTATGAAGAGGCCTAGAGTACCTCATATAAATCATGAAGTGGAGCAACATTTATAAAAGGAAGGGGCATAACCCACAGCAGTGCTGGTTCCGGAAACCTAAAGGGAAGGATAACACAAATATCATTAAAGTCCATCGTCATTAATGCATAAGAGAGGTACTATGTGAAAAACTTAAAAAAGTGAAGGGTACTATATATAAGAAAAAAAACATTAGGGGTACAACTTAAAATCATAATAAACACAGAGGTATATCATAGAAAAACCTTAAGTAAAATTAAGGAGGGTAATGAAGCCCGAAAGAGTGTTGAACAGGTTGCCTTATATGATAGTATAGCTATCTATGGGTTATTTATTCTATACGATAAAAACATGTTGTCTTCCTTCTATTTGTTGTGATCCAAGTAGAAGGGATGTGCACACTAGGGACTATATGATATTAGCCATGGTTAAATTGGGGTGACGACCTCTTGTTGAAGTAGGCGGATAATAGGAATTAGTCTCGGCCTACTGGCGTTCACATTTCCTCTCTTAATTAAAATTATTGTTGTTGATTGTGTCATTAAATGTTATTGATTATATGACTTATGATTGAAGTTTATTAATATAAATGTTATAGAACCTAAACATCAATATTACTCTTATTTGTTCTCTTTTTCTTCTAAACTCAAAACTTATTTTTAAAATTATTATTTTTACGGGATGGAGTAGAATTACTCAGTTTTTCTATTTTTTGGGAGTTTGTCTCACTTGTTGTTTTTCTTTTCTTTTACTTTGCAGGTTTGACTTGGTGATGGGATCTCGAGTGAGGACACTTAGTTAATTCACCTAGATGACTTTATTTAGTTGTTTTATCGTGGAGTTATTTTTTTTAGTATTGTCAAATTGAAGTATTTCATAACTGTAAATACACTTTTCTAAGGTATAAGTTAATTCTTATGTTAGCCTTTCGCTTACTTTTAGAGAGTACACGGGCGGTAATAGGTAATATCCTCCAAGTTTGAAAAAATGATTTTTTGAAAACAATATTTATTTGATTATTTAATTATTTAAATTTAGAGGGTGTTACAAAGTTCATTTCCCTATTACTAATCGGGAGTTTATGCTTATGTTGCTCCGAAATCTGAATAACTTCTACTATCATCACATGATTATTATCAAATACACCTGTATCAACCACATGGAGCAACATGGCTTCGATATTGATGCTGTAAAACTGCAAGAAAAGCGACCACGGGAAAATCCTGAAACTCATAATAAAATCCGAAGAATCCCAGCTGAGATGGATGAACCATTAAGTGGGGTGTATGTAGACACAAAATTATGTCTCCCTATTGAGTACCCGATGATGAAACATACGGTCATCCTACTTGGTCCAGTCCAAAGGAAGAGTAATGAAACGAGCAAAGCCGAACATTTCGAAAATATATAGTCTATTTATTGGTTTAAAACAATCCAAGCCCAATATTTAAGGCCTAATTTATTATTTCAAATAATTAATCGTATTTTTAATATTTAAATATTAATTATTCCCGATAATTGATTTTTAAAATATATTTCAAAAAATCAGACTTGTATTCCTAAAGATAGCTGAATTCGGATTTTTAAGGATAAGTTTCATCAAAAAATAAAAAATAAACATAAAACGATAAAAAATCGGCCAGATCAACGTTGCGTTTGATGCAACATATTCCGGGCGCGCAACGTCGATGTCGTACACAAAAAATAAAAACACAAAGCCAGTGCGCGAGACGCACAATTTTACTTTAATCTCTTTGTTTTCGTTTGCCTATAAATAGCTGGGATTTCTTCGGATGCTTTGACATACATTTTCCCTACAATTACAGGAGTTCCTAATACACTTGCAACATATAATCAAACACATTCATAATACATTCATACCACATTCAAACACACACATAAACATCCAAACTCTATTTGTAGATCTCAAAGGAATTAACGCTATTCTTGTATATTCTTCCCTAATCTCTAATTTTTTTTCCTATGTATTATTTATATTCATATGCATGATTGTATAATTTGATGCTTTCATCACCGCACATGTTTTATCAAAGACCTAAATAAATGTTCCAATACTAAATTCAGATAATTTGGACAATTGGACTAGGTTCCCATTAATTTGATTGCATAATAACATTTCACCAACAATTAGTCTTTTGTTTATTTAATGAACCAACATAGATTAATTATAGATTGCATTAACATATTACTTGGTTATTTAATTGCATGAATATTTATTGACATGAATCAATATTAAGTAGAAGTCATCAATGGACGAATTTGATTCCTGACCATATTCGTACCCTCACCCCCAAACTCAATATTTGGTTCAATGACCATTCATGGAGTCCTGACGGGAAAATCTACATTGGATAAGTCCTTAAGTTATCCCTACGATTTCCCAATATCCAATTAGCATAGGTTTATGAGTCTTCCTTTAAAGACTTGCTGGCGACTTCTTCTATTTCAAAACATATTTCAAAACAAAACCTTTGCAATGATGTAGTCAAATACGCGCTCATTCCATGTAGGCAATAAAAACACGCCTACAACGTATGATCGTTTTGGGAGCCAAGGCATCATCCAAACCTCGACATACGTATACTGCTTACCTCTTCCTGGGACAGACATGAGCAAGTATTGCACTTATTGCCACCAATATGGACATGACACTGATCAGTGCTATGATCTTTACTACAAAGTTCAAAACCTCATTGATCGAGGCGTTGTTTATTCATCCCACAAAGGGAGACATGTGAGGAAAGTGCAGTCACATCCTCAACGATAGTCCCAAGTTGGCATCTTTTGTAAATTGGTTGATCAAGGTTAGATTCACCACTTCCTCGACGCCGAGGGGCATTTCCTATGGGTTAGAATCTCCACAAATACTGCCATTATGATCCGTTGCACGGTTACGACGCGAATCAATGTCACGCCCTCAGTTACCGCATCAAGTAGATTACCAACACATCACTTGTCTACTGCAGGGCTACTTAGTTGTCTCATGCTTATTCAATGTCGGAAGGGGAGGATCTTCAGCAAACAACCTGTAAGGGGCTAGCCCATCATAATAAAGTGATGTAAAAAAAAAATTCAGTTCACTAGTATCAGAGAACTGTGCAGCTTAAATCCCCACAATCACGTACACATGCACCTCCACCTATGTAACACATGGGGTATGTAGGTCGCTCAGTATGAGTGCAACTGCTTTATTGAATAAAAACTTTAGCTCCTTTCAGAATCACGAGCTACGTTGAGTCTGATTCCCCATAAAATGCACATTGAGCAAATAATGATATGTAGGTAACCTTTGGGTTCGACTCAAATTTATTAACAGTTTTTATTTTCAGACAATGGGAAGATAATCACAACTCAGATGCGACTGTCATAATGACAAATTTGGAATGTTGAATTAAGACATCAGTGGGAATACATATCCTAATTTCTAGATCCTCCATCTTTTTGTCGACATTAAAGTAGGGAATGGAAGAATGATTTACCAAAAACATACATTTGTTATCAGCCCCAATGTCAGTAAAATCATTTTAAAAAGGCCAAAATTATTAAAAAGAAATAAACTGTGAAGGTGGTTCATTCCAGATAAAAAAAATATTTTTAGAAAATTATTTTCTCAAAATAATATAGCTTATCTCTACAGTGCATTGCGCATGTTCCTCTCCTTTTAATTATTTTATTTTACCTTTAGGTCATTATTACCAAAGAAGAAGCATTTCTCCCTTCTCTAAGGATGGCTAGTTACCTTCATAAAACAAAATCCTCAACTATATCCACAAATGCAGTCAAAGAACCTGTAGATTTTGCCATGCAATCCATGTCAAAGGTTTTCAAATAATGATGAAAATGATTTATACTCAATAACTGGATTAGGACATGACGGTAGGGGAATAAAATAACAAATCTCCATAATGGACAAGCAAAATCAATTTGGATCAGGTTGTGACCCGGGCAACACTTCTTATAAAGTCAAAGAGCCCTCCTTTACTCTCAATGGTCGGTTCATCTTACAAGGAGATACTGGACTATATTACGAATTCCTAGAGTCTTGTGTTAGTAGGAAGGAACATAAGTGTTTACCAGGGTTGGAGATATTCTTCAATGAAGCTAGAAATATGGATCTGATCAAAAGTTGGTTTGTGCAGGATCAAGAAATGGGAAAGAAAAATGATTGGGGAAATAATATTGTACATAGTTACCTCGCCGCATGAGCAATCCCAATAATATGCTATCGCTTGAGATTATGGGCTCATGATCTTTTGAAGAGTCACGTTCCGTTGTGACTCATTACTCTCGCTCGAGAGTATTTCAGGTTTCTCCATGAGGTAGGAGAAACACAGATGAGTGGGCGTGTTGAAAACCACCAGATGCAACTTGGGTGCCGCCATCAGATTTGAAGTTGTCAAGGCAAGAACCATTAAGATCAATGTCAAGCTAGAAAGAGAGCCAAACAAGTTGAACTCTCAAACACACCGCCGATTTGCAAAACCGGAATACCAACGTCCCAACCATGAAAAACTTTCATCGCCTCGTCCATGCTTACAAACTTCTTGAATCACCTTGTCCCTCAGCACATATTCCAAAAAAACTACATATTCTACTGTTACAACCTTGAACCACCAATCCGGACCCAACCGACAAACACTTGTCGATGGCCACAACCAACCACATACAACATTTTTAGCAATTCGAAGAAAACAACTCACTCCTATTATTCGGAGATTTAACACACATTTTAAGAGATAACCAAACATACTGATAGCAAACATAACTAGTTGCAGAGCCCAACAAACCGGGGGGAGGGGAAGCCCTGGCACTAACGGGGGGATGGGAAAGGGGATCCGGACACTAACAAAGGGGGAGGGGAAAGGGGAGCCCGATACAAAAATAGGGGAGGGGGAGGGAAGGGGGAGCCCGACATTGAGTTCAAACGGGGGATCGGGGAAGGGAAGCCTAAAACCTAAGACTTCAAGCACCAAAACCCGGGGACCGGGAAGGGGAATTAACCCTATTAACAAACTAAATGACCAGGGAGAGGAAGGGGCGGGAATGTGATGGACAACACTATTGGACGAAACCTCACGACGGTACCTTGTGGTGGGCGATGCAACCACGGGGATGAGGAGGGGGTCTGCGACGTAAAAAACGGGGGAGGGGAGGTGAAAGGGAAACCGACGAACCGGGGGAAGGGAGGGGGAGCCAACGACCGGGGACGAAACCACCATCGACAACCGGGAAGAGGGAGAGGGGGAGACGGGGTGGGGGAAATAGGGATGGGATGACGCAAGGGAGGGGGTGGACTCGACTCAGGAGAACGGGGAGGGGGATGGACTCGCCTACACTAAAAACGACGAAGAAGAAGACTGCTGCAGGCTCGCCGGCGACTTGCGGCCACCAGCGAGCTTGCGGGGCGGTGGTGGGAGCGCTTAGGGTTTTTAGGGTTTGGGAGTTTAGGGCAGCTTTTTAGAGAGAAATGTTTTGGTTAAGACATCTTTATGAAGACAAATAAGAAAGATGCTACACACATTTATAGAAACACAAAAGCAAAAAATAAATCTATGTAATTTTGACTTTTTCCCCAAGTTTGATCACCATAATCCTCAGCAATATCCTAACTATCAACGGGGATAACTTAATGTATCATCAGCCAATATCTCACACGGTTGCATACATAGGGGTCTCAGCAGACACATGAACAAAGTTAGCGACCGCTCAGGGCCCCCAATTTTAAAGGGCCCCACCTATATTTTATTTTCTTAGAATTTATGAGTTTAGATGGAAAACATATTTGTTAATCCAAAATTTTTGCCCCTAACCTATACACTTTTTTCATATTTCATAGCTTATTTTAGTTTTATCTTTGGTAAATCTTTACTATTTTGTTAAATCTAAGAGCATGTGCAATGGGTTAGTCTTACTTGGTCTAGGAAAATTAAAACTTAGCTTTACATGGTTTTACCATTGGGAGAGATGGATCTTAGAATTGGTTGGTCTTGATTTCCAGACCAACAACGCCTTGGATGGCGTGCCACCGGCAAATGAAAATTGTCCGCGTGTCATGAAAGCTGGTTTATTTGTTTTTTCTTTTTGCTGATTTACAGATTGAAACCCAGCGTTTTGAAAAAAAACACAAACACAATGTGATGCACACCCGCGTTTTGAAGAAATGAACTGCCATCATCATTCATTGCTGTCAGAATTGCACACGTGGAGTTGCTTTTCTTTTCATTGTTGTTCTTCAATGCAATTGAAGTGTAATATTTGTTGGAAGAAAATTTCGATTGCTAATAAAAGATTTTGGGGCAATTATTTAAAAAAAAAATTTATACCAATGTTTATAAAAAAAATTTAGCTATAAATTAAGTCCAAATTTGATATATTTTACAACACTTCTTCCCAACCTATTTTTCTTTCTAGTTAATTTCTCCTACAATGTCATGTTAACGTGATTTAATTAGCATCATGTATTCAATATAATTTAATTAGTGTATATTAATTAGTTTAACTTCGTTAACACAATTAATTAGAGTAACTTAAGTTAACTAATTAAATATTAAATTATTAAAATGCATAAATTATTATTCATATCTCACTAATTATGTAAATACGAATTATCTTTTCCATATAAAAATAAAAAGATTTTGGATAGGAGAGATAGTATATAGTAGTGGGGTATAGCAAAAGTAGGAGAGAGAAATAGAAAAACCAAGTAAGACCAACCAAACCATTGTGAGAAAAAAAAGATGAGTTGGTGGGAGTTTAGTGGGATGTGAGGTGTAAGAAGGAGGGAAGGAGAGAGAATGACAAAAACTTCAAGACTAACAAAGACCAACCAAACCATTGTACATGCTCTAAGGTGTTTCCTTGCTAAAGATCAAAATAACATTGAAGTATTTGAGAAAGCTAATCATTTTTCAACCATTTTTAATAAAAAAATTAAATTAGTTATTAATAATATGGGATTATGGATCCGTTTTATAGACTCATAAGGCTCCATGTTTAATGCCTAGCACTGGGCCGCGAAATTGTCTGAGACGTCTCTGGTTGCATAATAATTGAACGCATGTTAGACATTGGTATCTTAATCTTGACTTGCAAGAAGAGTTAGATAATCAGACAGTCAAAGAAAGAATTCTTACCAGATGCAAAGCAATCCTATCTGTTGAGAAACGACTACCGACGGCCGCCGTTGATCTCGTCGAAATCAAAGTAAATTCCTCAGTTTTTAATGACAAGTTTATCACTCATCGCTTCAGACTCATTCCTCTCACCATTGATTTTCTCGTGACTGTGACGCTTGCGATACTGTGACGGTCAGTTGCATCGGGGATGGGGAATGGTAATGTAGTGGAGGTTTCAAAATTGGTCAGTGAGGTGCAGGAGGGTTGAGGGAGGTTAAAGAATATGGGGAAGAGAGAGGAAGGATATGTTAGTAAATAGTCAGTTAGTGGCGTGAAAAAAGGATGGGGTTAGTATTTAGTAGTTCATAAAGATAAGAAGTAAAAGCGGGATTTTCAAAATAAAAAATACTTCATATGGTATTTTCTTGGCGTCTTTGTTTATGGTATATTCACACTGCTGGTAAGATTTGCTTGGACTTCGTTTTTTTTCCTGCAACTTATTCTTATATATTTAGCATAGTGTTTGTAATCATGTTTTCTGTTTGCCATATTTTTGGAAGCTCAAGTCTATAAAACTAAGATCCAATGAGACATGTTAAAGGAGTAAGCTACATCTTATAGGACAACTTACAAGGAGAGATTCAGTATCAAAGCCCACCTGGTTTTTCTTACAAAATTAGCATATATAGGGAAAATGTAATATTTATGGGGGACGTGTTCCCAATGGGTGGGGGAGGCCGGAGGGGGTGGTGGCGAGCAAAGGGGGGGTGGGGGAGGTCGGAGGAGGTGGTGGCGGGCAAAGGGGGGGTGGGGAGGGGGTAGAAGGTGTTTGCGGGGGTGGGGGAAGGGGTGGGAGGGGTTTTGGGTAGGAAAATTTGGGTTTTCATTTTTAGTTTTTCTTTTAATTTAATTACTTTAAATAAAATTAATATTGAAAATCTAATAAAAATTAAGACACGTGGACAGATTACCTACAATTACAAGTTATTTACATGTTCAACCTATTAAAAGCATATATGCCCTTAAAAGCTTTGCTTATTCAGAGTTAATCGAAAGTCTGACTTATTTTGAGCAGACCGCTCAAAGGTTAGCTTATTCTTGACTATTTTTCCTACTAATAATTATTATTTTCTTTATTAATAATAAGTATAATAATTAATTAATAACAATAATCGAAATAATAATGATGAATTGATTTCAGATTCAGTGAGTTGCACCTCCAAGTCCATATGAGTGCATGACTTGTTACCTTATATCCAACTTTTCAGTAACTTTGTCAGATATCATTGCACTATTTTTTAAAATTATTGTACCAAAGATCAGTGCATTATTGTTGTAGTACTCATTACAATGATTGAATTATTTGTATATTGTGCAATGAATTATTAACTTCCACAACTTCTATATATTTACCCATTTCTTATCTTAAATTCTTAAATAAAACTATCCACAAATCCTCTCAAAAATTTCAAACCTCAGGCATAGTTATATTATCATGCTTTAATCCCCCAACACGTTTGACGATTTGTATAATCAAATGTGCGATTCATATATGGGGGGTGACACTTAGCTTCCATAGGTGTAGTAGATAATATCCTAAATGATGTCATTGAAGATACATCACAAACATTAGAAAAATGAGAAAGGAAAGAAGGTAAACATATTGAAATCATTGAGAAGGGCAAGAGTGCATATGGAATGTTTACTTCTCAAGTAACCCGATGTATAACATACAACAATTTCTCCGAAGGTTCTGTACGAGAAAAGGGGTATTCCTTAGCATCATCAATGCTTTTGAAAATCATTCCACATATTTCCAATAAGGATTTGATGCTATTGGTAGAATTTCTCTCTCCCCACTTTAAAAATGCATTGTTGCAATTTGTTTGTTGGCTTATGGAGTGGCTAGTGATGCAGTAGATGAACTCGTGTGAATTGCTGGAAATATTATGCTAAAATGCGCGAAGAATGTTTGTAAGTGTGTTATATATTGAGGTTTTTGAACCTCATTACTTGAGAAGGCCAACAGTCAATGACATCTGATGTGTGCTTGCGGGATTCCGCAATATGCTTGGTAGTATGATTAAATGCATTGAATAGGATAAATGTCTCACGGCATGGCAAGGTTAATAAATTGGAGGACATTAAGGTGTACCAACAATGACATTAGAAGCTGTTGCTTCTTATGATTTACGGGTTTGGCATATCTTGGTGTTGCAGGATCTAACAATGACACAATGTCTTGGATTGATCCCCGATATTTTATGAGTTGCTTGAAGGTCAAGGTCCTGAAATCCAATACATGATCAACTGAAGCACATACAATGTAGGATACTATCTTGTAGATGATATCTATCTTGAATGACCTGTTTTCGTCAAAACCATTCCTCGAGCAAACATGTTATCTGATAAAAGAAAATTATTTGCTCAACATCAAGAAGGTTCAAGGAAGGATATAGAACGAGCTTTTGGGGTGCTCTAAAAGAGATTCACGATTCTTTGCAACCTAATACGTTTATGGGAAAAAAACTGAAGTTGGAGATATCATGAAAGCATGCATCATATTACATAATTTCACTATGATTATGAGAAGGTATTGGGTCAAACTCGTCTGACCGTAACTTATGATCAGACAAGTATACATTGATTATCTGATAGGAAACATTGATTATTTGATTTGAAACTTTGATTAGCTGATATGAAACTGTAGGCGTGGTTTTATTGCCTACGCAGGATGAGTGCATAGTTGACTACCTCATTGTAAAGGTTTTGTTTTGAAAATACGTTTTGAGAGAAGTTGCCAACAAGTCTTTAAAGAAAGACTGATAAACCTAATTGGATATTGGGAAATCATAGGGACTTATCCAATGTAAATTTTTTCGTCATGATTTCATAAATGGTCAATAAAACAAAGATTGAGTTCAAGGGTAAGGGGAATATGATCAGGAATCAAATTCGCCCATTGATGGCCTTTACTTAATATCAATTCATGTCAAGATTTATGTAATTAAAGAACCATGTAATATGTCAATGCAATCTAAAATTAATCTATATCGGTTCATTAAACACGCAAAAGACTAATTTTTGATGACATGTTATCATGCAATCAAATTAATGAGAACCTAATCCAATTGTCCAAATTATCTGAATTTAGCATTGGAACATTTATTTAGGTCTTTGATTAGCAAGAATAAGCATGTGTGGCGACGAAAGCATTGAAGCATATAAGCATGCATATGAATATAATATAATGAAACATAAAAAGAAGGAGAGATTTAGAGAAGAATATACAAGAAAGCGTGAATTCCTTTAAGATCTACATTATGACAAGTAGATTGTTAGTAGAAAAGGAATTAAATTGGAATTGACCCTCAGGAATAATACCTTGGTCGCTTGGGTATTATGTAACGATCTACAAGCGTAGCATGTGTGTTTGAATGAAATATGAAATTCGAATATATGAATGTGTTTGAATGAGTGTTTAAACGTGTTTGATTGTGTGTAGTATGTGTGTTGAATGTGATATGAAGTGCGTGTATGTAGGGCTGTTCAAAGACCAGGGTCGGACCGGAATCTGGACCGGACCGGACCGGAATTTGGACCGGACCGGACCGAAGATTCCGGTCCGGTCCTCGGTCCGAAGAAAATCCCGATTCCGGGTTTCCGGTCCGGTCCGGTCCAAACCCGGAAAATTCCGGTCCGGACCGGTGGACCGGGAATTTCGATTTTTTAGTAAAAAAAAAAAGTTTATATGTTTAAAAAGTTAAAAAGGTAGTAAAAAGTTAGAAATTTAAAACTACTATTTATAAACTTTAGAAATAATGTTATTTATATTATTAAAATTTGAATATATCTAATTTATAAATATTTTTAAATCAAATAAAAATTTTTTTTTTTTAAAAACAAAAAGATTCCGGTCCAACAGGTCCAAGACCGGACCGGACCGGAAAAATTCAGGTCCAGACCGGACCATTCCGGTCCGGTCCAGGTCCAATTTTTTTCCAGATTCCGGTCCACCGGTCCAGCCGGTTCCGGTCCGGTCGGTCCGGTCCTGGACCGGTGAACACCCCTACGTGTATGTATGTTGAAGTGTATTGAAAGGTGTCTTTGAAGTAATAAAAGTGTATCAAAAGCACAGGAAAGTCATTCGAAGAAACGTAGCTATTTATAGGCAAAGGAAACCGAAAACGACGCGGACGCAATAAAACAAAACCGTGCATTAGGTGCACGACCATGCGCGTCATGCACGGGTTGTGTGCCTAGCGCACGATTTGTGCGTCCAGCGCACTCGTTTTGCGATTTTGGAATTTATGTACTGCATCGACGTTGCGCACCCGCAATATGTTGCGTCAGACGCAAATTAGATCTGACCGGTTTTTTATTGTTTAAAGATTCTTTTTTATCTGTGATGAAATCTATCCCTTGAAATCCAAAATCAGCTATCTTTAGGAATAAAAATATGATTTCGAAATATCCTTTAAAAATTAATTATTGGGAATAATTAATATTAAAAATAAAATTAATTATTAGAATTAATTAATTGGGCCTTAAAATTGGGCTTGGATTTAATATATAGACTTTATATTTTCAAAATGCTTTTGGGTGTATCTTGTTTGATTGCTCTTCCTTTGGACCGAACCTATTATGACAACGGTATGTTTCATCATTGGGTACTCAATGGGGAGACACGATTTTGTGTCTACAAAATCTTTGATTATCTGATATTAAACTTTGAATATCTATGAAAAAATTTAATTATCTAATATTAAACTTTGAATATCTGACATAACTTTAATTTGATTATCCGACTAATGCCATTGAGTACCTCATATCAGATATTCAATGTCTGATTCATATATTCAATGTCTTATATCAGATATTGACAGAAAACTTTGAATATTTCATTTGAAATATTGAATATTTTTATAAAAAAATTGAATATCTAGTTTGAAACTTTAAATATCTTATATGAAACATTGAATATCTAATATAAAACTTTGATTACCTGATTTGAAACATTTAATGTCCAATTTGAAATACTGAATATCTGACATAAAACTTTGATTATCTGACATAATTTTTTATTATCCAACATTAGTAATTGAATGTATGATATAAACAAATGAATGTTTTATATCAGATATTCAATATCTAATATAAGATATTTCATACCCAAACCAATTTCCCCAAAAAGCACTCAAACCACCATCGCCTATGCCATTGCCCGCCACCAAAAAATAGCCTCTCCAGCCCACCCTCCCTTCCTCAGTCTCTTGCCAACCATCCCTTAGCCATTCTCCGCCAAAATCTCACTGCCGGAAAACGAAGGTCTTCTCTCTCCTTTATTGACGAAATCTCACTGTCGGAAAACGAAGGTGATTGTTATAGGTTTTCATTGGGAGGTGTGTTGTTAATCTCGTCTTCTCTGCATGATTTTGGCTGCCAAGAAAAAGACCTCAAGGAGGAGGAGAAAGAATGTGAGCAATTTTGCTTCATCTGGTAATTCACAGAGTGAGATCTTGCCTCTTCTGACCAGACAAGTATGCGGCGAGCACAACTGAACCAGGTGTAATTAGGTTTAGGTTAAATATACAGAGTCATGAATTGAAGGAGAAGAGTAAATAAAGGGTTGAAGGAGGTGGAGGGAAGAGAGAGAAGAACGAGAATTTGGTGTTTTACGGTGGAGAAGTTAATCTCTATACTTTAGAACATCTATATTGCAAATTAAATAACACAATATTGAAGAGTCGTACAAAATTCTATTGAGCCAGGTTGTTTGACCATATGCTTTGGGTCAGACGGTCTGACCCAATACTTTCACTATGATTATTGAGTATGAAAGACATGCAACTGAACTGACCACTACTGCTAACTTTACAATAGCAATGAATAAAAGTGAAAGTCCACAACTTCATAATGGTCTACGGAAGAGGATGTCGTGCAAAGGAGAGACATAGAAAAGGAGGGGCCTATTGGTGGCACTACTTATAATGCAAAGGTTGGGAATAATAAAAGAACTCCAAACAATGATTCAACAGCTCCTAAAAAACTAATGCGATCCATGCCATTGGCGCATCTTCAACATTCCAGTTAAGATCACAAAGAAACCTCACTCCCTGAAACATGACTTATTCCCAAGCCTTCTCCAAGCTAAAAAAAGGCCAATCTCATTCAACCACTAAATCCACACCCACCTCCTAACAATCCTTACCCTGGTTATGATCCTAACCAAAACTGTGAATATCACCAACTCCCGAGGGAACAATACTGAGAACTGCACAACTCTTAAACATCAGATTTAGAATCTCGTGGATGATGGGAAACTCTCCCTAGGGTCTACCTCTAGTAAATTAAACCAAACGATTCTCAACCTAACATCACAAAGGCCCACTTCCCAATCATAAACCTTGATTTACCATCAACGCCATTTCTGCTTCTTCTGACAAGTGCGATCCAATCCAGCTAATCCACAAGAAAATTCTTCGGATGTATCAAATGCCAATATTTGCATGTTATAAGTGCCTGTTTATGATTATTCCACTCAAGAAAAAGTCATAAAATATTGATTATAAAAACTCACTAGGTATCACAATACGTTGTAATTGATGGGAAATGCCTAGGGTATTGATCGTCAGTGGCTCTGCAATTAATATCTTCCCTCTTCGCATATTAACAAGGCTCGAGTATTCAAAAGAAGATCTGGTATCATCCAATCAAGTGGTCAGAGCATATGATAATGCCAAGAGATAAGTACTTGGTGTAATCAATCTCCTCATTGAATGTGGTCCTGTGGCAAGGAAGGTAGAGTTCATGCTCATTGATATACATGCATGTTTTGACTTCCTGCTGGAAAGGCCTTGGTTACATAAAAACAAAGTGATAGCCTCCACTCTACATTAGAAGATAAAGCTTCTCACTGTCTAGGGTGTTGTGACTATTATTTCTGGTGATCTAGAAATCATGACCATTTCCACTGCTGGAAAATTCGTACTACATCTAGAAGAAGTAGAAGGCACTAGATTGGATGGCTTCACAACCCACTGTATTCAAGCGGGGTCTGAAAATTTATGGATGAATGTTATCTCAGGAACCCTGGAATGAAATAAATACTAGATGTAAAAGCTGAAGAGACAGAGCCAGAATATGAACCAAGTGAGGATGACGAGGAAGAACTAAGTGTTCCAAGCATCGGCGCACATAATACATAATCTGAAGAACCAGAAGAATCCTGGACTGACAACTCTTCAGAAATGGAAGACAGGGTCAACAACGATGATAATGATTCAAAGAAGAGATCCAGGGCTGATGATTTTGACCTGGATTTCAATGTTATGTTCTATACCCGAAAAGTTCACACAAAGTCATTAATTCCTTTCCCGGGGATATCAACATGTAGATCACTATTGTAAATTGCCACGGTTCGGACAATTTGATGGAACGGGTGATAATTTTGTACATCTTGTTAGTTAAACGCATTGCACCCATGGGGCATACTAGAAGAGGATTACCCCATGTTGTTTGATCGAAGCTTAGAAGGACCAGGCTCGATCGGGTACTATTATTTGGATCGGGTGGATAGGGCTAGTTGGGAAAATGCTAGTCAGGCTTTTGTTTATTGGGCTCTCGAGTATAAACAGACTGATATCAAGAAGTTGAAACTGGTCACTTTGCGTCAAAGCACCCTAGAGATCTTCTCGCATTTCTGTTCAAGGTGCACCCATATTTGTGATACTAACTTCCCGTTCTTCTAACTTAGCGAGTTTTAGCGATCAAAGTTCGAGGACGAACTTTGCTTTTTAGGAGTAAGGAGTGTAATATCCCGAAATTTTATAAATTCCTAAATAATTATTTTTTCCAAATTATAAAATTCATGATTTTATCTAGACCAAATTATAAATATTATTTTTGGTACTTCATATTATTACTTGAATTATCTTGGAAAAATGTTTTACTTGAATTATCTTTTGGAAATCTGAATTTCGAAAAAAAAACAAAAAGATCTATTTTGAAGCAAAGCATCAACTGGCGAGATTTTAGTTTCAAAAATTTTGTCAATTAGATCAAAAATATGTCAATTGATTACATAATCAATTATCCCCCAATTTTCTCTCAATCAAGTTCTGTATTTCCCCCTTTATTTCAATCAAATCCTCCAACTAACCATGGAATATTCCTCTATCCTTCTTGAGTTGTTCCTCTCTCTCCCTCTCCTATGACTATAAATACCGCACTTCTACTCCCTCACCATCACCATTTCACTCCAAATTTCAGTAGGTAAGAAACCAATTTCACATCACCATATTCCTGTTAAACGAATTCTGAAAGAAACCAATTTCACATCACCATATTCCAAACATAATCTAAAAAAAAAGAGACAGCTGTGTAGTGCTGTTGTTGCCACCGCCAGTACCGCTAGCTGGCCGACCACCACCTCCTCCTTCTTCTTCTATCTCCTTTCTCTTTCTTCTGAGACCTTTTTCTTTTCGTAAGAACTGGAGCTTGTTTCTTCTCTTTTACTTTGCTTTAATAATTTTATTTTACTTTTCTTTTTTTCCTTTTTTCCTTTTTCCTTTAATCGTTTTCCTTCTTTTTTTTGTTTCTTTTGAAATGACTTATTCAAGGAATCAGTAAGTTGGGTCTTTTGTTTTTGCAATTTGTTGACTTTTTCTTTAATCATTTTATTTCTCTAGTTTTTGAAACTATACCCATGTACTACTTTTAATACTTGATTCTTGTAAATTCTTAGAGTTCATTTTCATAAAGTTCATAGTATCGACTACCTTTAACTTAACAATTTTAATAACATCGGGTATTACGTAGGTGACTAATTTTGTTCGTTAACTTATTATTGTTGACGGAGATTTCGTAGAAGGAACTTTCTTGGGGCGACTTTATTATTCGTATTTGCGCTAGTCGAGGTAATTTCGATGTACATCGTACTCTAATTACCTTTGTAAATCGATTTACCTAATTGATTGCGTGATTATGTGGTTATGTATGTGATAAGTAATTACGGACTAGTATGTAAGTATTACTAAGTTATGGTTAGTAATTATTCTTGTAAGAGTATAATTTTCGTATTACTATAAAAACCGAACATGTTAGTTATAATGCTTAAAATAGTATAAATCTTTTTATTATGATGTAATTATTTTGGAACAATGATTAGTAATAGGTATCGATATGTGATTACTCTTGTAATGAACTTTTGACTGGAATATGTTACTATATTGAAATGACTTATGGAATTGCATGGTTATTATATTGAGAACTTGTGTACATTATAATCTTTATAAGTAAAAGGGTTTTTCTATGAATACCTCTGTGTTTTTTAAAATTCTAAGTTGTACCCCTAATGTTTTTTTCTTCTACACAATACCCTTTAAGTTTTACACATAGTACTCCTCCATTAAATGTACTTAACGTTTACTGATTTACTAAACGTTGATTGTTAAACCCTGTTTCCCATATCTCTTTAAAGCATTATATCTTCTCTCTTCAAATTATCATTTTTGTAGATCTTCTCCTCCATTAGTTACAATTTCAAGCTCTAACTCCTATCACTCAAATGATCCATGTAATTTGGAATTCATCTGCCATAAGTGTAATTGTGTCTCCCCCAAAAGTTTCATGTCAATGTCATCATTTCCAAGCGTCCTCCATCTTAAAAACCATACAACATCCGGTTGATGAAGGAAGGTCATTTACCCGTATGGATGTTGGTGAATCATTTAAAGGTAGAAGAGGAATCTCGTCATAAAGGGAACAAGAGTGATGCTCTTGTTTCTAGGCTGATTTTCCCGCATTTCATCCCTCCAAGAAACTCGAATATCCTAAAGGTTTCCTATGAAGAGGCCTGGAGTACCTCATATAAATCATGAAGTGGAGCAACATTTATAAAAGGAAGGGGCATAACCCACAGCAGTGCTGGTTCCGGAAACCTAAAGGGAAGGATAACACAAATATCATTAAAGTCCATCGTCATTAATGCATAAGAGAGGTACTATGTGAAAAACTTAAAAAAGTGAAGGGTACTATATATAAGAAAAAAAAACATTAGGGGTACAACTTAAAATCATAATAAACACAGAGGTATATCATAGAAAAATCTTAAGTAAAATTAAGGAGGGTAATGAAGCCCGAAAGAGTGTTGAACAGGTTGCCTTATATGATAGTATAGCTATCTATGGGTTATTTATTCTATACGATAAAAAATTGTTGTCTTCCTTCTATTTGTTGTGATCCAAGTAGAAGGGATGTGCACACTAGGGACTATATGATATTAGCTATGGTTAAATTGGGGTGACGACCTCTTGTTGAAGTAGGCGGATAATAGGAATTAGTCTCGGCCTACTGGCGTTCACATTTCCTCTCTTAATTAAAATTATTGTTGTTGATTGTGTCATTAAATGTTATTGATTATATGACTTATGATTGAAGTTTATTAATATAAATGTTATAGAACCTAAACATCAATATTACTCTTATTTGTTCTCTTTTTCTTCTAAACTCAAAACTTATTTTTAAAATTATTATTTTTACGGGATGGAGTAGAATTACTCAGTTTTTCTATTTTTTGGGAGTTTGTCTCACTTGTTGTTTTTCTTTTCTTTTACTTTGCAGGTTTGATTTGGTGATGGGATCTCGAGTGAGGACACTTAGTTAATTCACCTAGATGACTTTATTTAGTTGTTTTATCGTGGAATTATTTTTTTTAGTATTGTCAAATTGGGTTGTAATAGTATTTCATAACTGTAAATACTCTTTTCTAAGGTATAAGTTAATTCTTATGTTAGCCTTTCGCTTACTTTTAGAGAGTACACGGGCGGTAATAGGTAATATCCTCCAAGTTTGAAAAAATGATTTTTTGAAAACAATATTTATTTGATTATTTAATTATTTAAATTTAGAGGGTGTTACAAAGTTCATTTCCCTATTACTAATCGGGAGTTTATGCTTATGTTGCTCCGAAATCTGAATAACTTCTACTATCATCACATGATTATTATCAAATACACCTGTATCAACCACATGGAGCAACATGGCTTCGATATTGATGCTGTAAAACTGCAAGAAAAGCGACCACGGGAAAATCCTGAAACTCATAATAAAATCCGAAGAATCCCAGCTGAGATGGATGAACCATTAAGTGGGGTGTATGTAGACACAAAATTATGTCTCCCTATTGAGTACCCGATGATGAAACATACGGTCATCCTACTTGGTCCAGTCCAAAGGAAGAGTAATGAAACGAGCAAAGCCGAACATTTCGAAAATATATAGTCTATTTATTGGTTTAAAACAATCCAATCCCAATATTTAAGGCCTAATTTATTATTTCAAATAATTAATCGTATTTTTAATATTTAAATATTAATTATTCCCGATAATTGATTTTTAAAATATATTTCGAAAAATCAGACTTGTATTACTAAAGATAGCTGAATTCGGATTTTTAAGGATAAGTTTCATCAAAAAATAAAAGAGAAACATAAAACGATAAAAAATCGGCCAGATCAACGTTGCGTTTGATGCAACATATTCCGGGCGCGCAACGTCGATGTCGTACACAAAAAATAAAAACACAAAGCCAGTGCGCGAGACGCACAATTTTGCTTTAATCTCTTTGTTTTCGTTTGCCTATAAATAGCTGGGATTTCTTCGGATGCTTTGACATACATTTTCCCTACAATTACAGGACTTCCTAATACACTTGCAACATATAATCAAACACATTCATAATACATTCATACCACATTCAAACACACACACATAAACATCCAAACTCTATTTGTAGATCTCAAAGGAATTAACGCTATTCTTGTATATTCTTCCCTAATCTCTAATTTTTTTTCCTATGTATTATTTATATTCATATGCATGATTGTATAATTTGATGCTTTCATCACCGCACATGTTTTATCAAAGACCTAAATAAATGTTCCAATACTAAATTCAGATAATTTGGACAATTGGACTAGGTTCCCATTAATTTGATTGCATAATAACATTTCACCAACAATTAGTCTTTTGTTTATTTAATGAACCAACATAGATTAATTATAGATTGCATTAACATATTACTTGGTTATTTCATTGCATGAATATTTATTGACATGAATCAATATTAAGTAGAAGTCATCAATGGACGAATTTGATTCCTGATCATATTCGTACCCTCACCCCCAAACTCAATATTTGGTTCAATGACCATTCATGGAGTCCTGACGGGGAAATCTACATTGGATAAGTCCTTAAGTTATCCCTACGATTTCCCAATATCCAATTAGCATAGGTTTATGAGTCTTCCTTTAAAGACTTGCTGGCGACTTCTTCTATTTCAAAACATATTTCAAAACAAAACCTTTGCAATGATGTAGTCAAATACGCGCTCATTCCACGTAGGCAATAAAAACACGCCTACAACGTATGATCGTTTTGGGAGCCAAGGCATCATCCAAACCTCGACATACGTATACCGCTTACCTCTTCCCGGGACGAGACATGAGCAAGTATTGCACTTATTGCCACCA
The DNA here is from genome assembly GCA_947648045.1 of Beta corolliflora. Lineage (NCBI taxonomy): Eukaryota > Viridiplantae > Streptophyta > Magnoliopsida > Caryophyllales > Amaranthaceae > Beta > Beta corolliflora. Next base: position 70,910 of record CANSZD010002330.1, read on the forward strand.
ATATGGACATGACAATGATCAGTGCTATGATCTTTACTACAAAGTTCAAAACCTCATTGATCGAGGCGTTGTTTATTCATCCCACAAAGGGAGACATGTGAGGAAAGTGCAGTCACATCCTCAACGATAGTCCCAAGTTGGCATCTTTTGTAAATTGGTTGATCAAGGTTAGATTCACCACTTCCTCGACGTCGAGGGGCATTTCCTATGGGTTAGAATTTCCAGAAGTACTGCCATTATGATCCGTTGCACGGTTACGACGCGAATCAATGTCACGCCCTCAGTTATCGCATCAAGTAGATTACCAACACATCACTTGTCTATTGCAGGGCTACTTAGTTGTCTCATGCTTATTCAATGTCGGAAGGGGAGGATCTTCAGCAAACAACCTGTAAGGGGCTATCCCATCATAATAAAGTGATGTAAAAAAAAATTCAGTTCACTAGTATCGTAGAAGCGTGCGACTTAAATCCCCACAATCACGTACACATGCACCTCCACCTATGTAACACATGGGGTATGTAGGTCGCTCGGTATGAGTGCAAGCGCTTTATTGAATAAAAACTTTAGCTCCTTTCGGAATCACGAGCTACGTTGAGTCTGATTCCCCATAAAATGCACATTGAGCAAATAATGATATGTAGGTAACCTTTGGGTTGGACTCAAATTTATTAACAGTTTTTATTTTCAGACAATGGGAAGATAATCACAACTCAGATGCGACTGTCATAATGACAAATTTAGAATGTTGAATTAAGACATCAGTGGGAATACATACCCTAATTTCTAGATCCTCCATCTTTTTGTCGACATTAAAGTAGGGAATGGAAGAATGATTTACCAAAAACATACATTTGTTATCAGCCCCAATGTCAGTAAAATCATTTTAAAAATGCCAAAATTATTAAAAAGAAATAAACTGTGAAGGTGGTTCATTCCAGATAAAAAAAATATTTTTAGAAAATTATTTTCTCAAAATAATATAGCTTATCTCTACAGTGCATTGCGCATGTTCCTCTCCTTTTAATTCTTTTATTTTACCTTTAGGTCATTATTACCAAAGAAGAAGCATTTCTCCCTTCTCTAAGGATGGCTAGTTACCTTCATAAAACAAAATCCTCAACTATATCCACAAATGCAGTCAAAGAACCTGTAGATTTTGCCATGCAATCCATGTCAAAGGTTTTCAAATAATGATGAAAATGATTTATACTCAATAACTGGATTAGGACATGACGGTAGGGAATGAAATAACAAATCTCCATAATGGACAAGCAAAATCAATTTGGATCAGGTTATGACCCGGGCAACACTTCTTATAAAGTCAAAGAGCCCTCCTTTACTCTCAATGGTCGGTTCATCTTACAAGGAGATACTGGACTATATTACGAATTCCTAGAGTCTAATGTTAGTAGGAAGGAACATAAGTGTTTACCAGGGTTGGAGAAATTCTTCAATGAAGCTAGAAATATGGATCTGATCAAAAGTTGGTTTGTGCAGAAACAAGAAATGGGAAAGAAAAATGATTGGGCAAATAATATGGAACATAGAGTTCTTAGGAAACTTTCATCTTTGGACCTTCCGGAGAAGGAGATTTCAATCCGACAACCTTGATGATACCTTCTGGCGAAAATATTGAACATAAGTGGGGTATTGAGTGTCAGGCAAAAGACGGGTCTACTGAATTTAGAATGTTCTTAGGAAACCATCTTCCCAAATCATCTTACAAAACTTTTTTCCACCCCTTTTAGATGGTTATCATACTGATAGCTCATCTTCCTAACGGGTCGTTGTAAACTCGCCAAATATAACCTAAATTACCCAAGATAGGGTAAGTATAGGGTCGAATCCACAAGGAAGTAGGGTTAATAAAGGGTTAATTTGCTAATTACAATGATCTAAATCAATTTTTGGGGTTTTTTGAAAGTTTATCAATGATTCTAAAGTCTAAGTAAACTAGAAAATTGGCAAATTAAATCAACAAGGCAAGAAAAGGAGATAAAATGAGGGTAAAATATCTAGGGGATTAGGGGATTCACCAACATTCAATCCAAGAATCCAATCATCAAAACCAAGGGGAAACAAATGGGAGATCACAAGGGGAAAAATCACGCACATGGGAACTCTAATTGCTCGATCTCTCGAGCTAATTAGAGGAGCTTGATTAGTCACTCATGACCTATTATCATGGCATGAGCAACCAATCTAGCCAAATCAAGCACAACATGATTAATCAAGCTTTCCTAAACTAGTAAATACCTATTTTCATGGAGATCCTAGTCTAGCAACCAAACTTAGTTTATCCCTAGCTTCATATCTCAATCCTTCACTAGGAATTCCAAATAAGCAAGTCAAGTGGTGATCAAGCACCCAACAAACCAAATAAAGCAAGTTTGATCAACAAGTTCAACCCTAAAAGTTAACCCCCAACTTAGTTTTAGGATCCAAAGAGTAAATGAAGGTTACATCCCCTCCCCTAGTAAGAAACTACTCACACATCATGGAAACAAAGCAAAACAAAACTGAAAATAACTTCATCACCATAACCATGGAGGAAAGAGAAAAAGGGAAAATCAACAGCTAATAAACAAGATCTAAGCAACAAAACAATGACAATAAACAAGATTAAGGAAAGAAAAGTAGAAATAAACAAGAAATTACCAACTTTTAAGCTTGCATAAATGTGAAAATGGAGTTCAAAAGCTTCAAACCTCAACTTTCTCTCTCCTAAGGTTCTAAAGTTTGAATGTTAAACAAGATTTAATCTTTCTAATCTGAAAATAAAATTGCTTATCCTAAAATAAGAGGAGTTACCGCTTATATAGTCCTAAAAATAAAACAAGATTAATTACAATAAAACCCCCGTACAAAAACATCAAAGCAAAGAATTAAATTCCGAAAAACACCGTGACTCGGGCGGGTGACCCGACCCGAGTGCTCGGGTGGACCTGACCCGGGCGGGTCATGTGATCAGGAAAGAAGTTGGGCCTCTCAAAATCTGACCCGGGCGGGTCATGTGAACTCGAGCCCTCGGGTCAGCTAACCCGGGCGGGTCACTTACCAACCCGGGCTGGTCTTATGCTCAAGAAAGATGGATTGCTGTCTGGGCTTACCCGGGCAGGTCAGGTGACCCGGGCTCTCGGGTCAGCACTCTTCTCTCCTTCTTATTCTCTTCTTTCGAGCCCATTAATGCTCCGCTTCTTCAATGCATTGCCTCGAGTTTGTGCAAAGGTCCTCCAAGGATGCCCCCAAATCCTGAAAGAAAACCAAGCACCCAAAGAAAGATCATAAAGGAGGAAAAATGCACAAAAAGAAGGAAAATGAAGAAACTTAACCTAAACTAGTCTAAAAGCTATCATAAAAACTACTCAAAAACTAAGTATATAAACCAATTATCAAACTCCCCCAAGCTAGATCTTTGCTTGTCCTCAAGCAAAATAGAATAAAACACAAGTAGGAGAATGAAAATTTAATTCAAAACAAAATGAAGAAGAAAGAAGGAAGAAAAAGGAAAAGGGAAAAAGGATAAAGAATTTACACTAACTCATTTTCGTAGGAATCACGATTGCATTTAGCACATGCAACAAGCTCTTTAAACCCCTAGATCACTCTAGAGGGCGAGTGGGATCTCGCGAGGGTTTCCCAAGAGTTTTCAAACCCACAACTCTAGTTTTTCATCAACCATTTATTCAACAAACTCAAGATTTATGCCCAAGTCAAGTATCAATGAAATGGTTCACAAGCAAGGATAGAGAGCAACTTTCAAGACAACTAATTTCTAAGTGTACTCATAGGTTATGGGTAGAGAAAGAAACTAATCAAGATTGCAATAGGACACCTAATTAGACTTTTTACTCGCTCATTAGAGAACACATAGCTATCCAAAAGACTTCGGGCTCTTCAAGTGTTATAGAAGCTTAAACCACTAGTTCACCATCCCTAAACACACAAATAGGCCTTAGATTCCACTCTACTCAAAACTTAAGAAAATAGAACTAAGTGTGGGAGGCATCCACAAATTGACCTCTTTTATTGAAATTCTTCTATTCTTTTTGCTTTTCGTTTTTCTTTACTCTTTTTTTTCATGTTTTACGCCTTTTTTGACTGTTTTTGGCTTTTTCTTTTTCCCTTATTACGGGAATTTTTGCTATACAAAGGAGAAGTAACCACTCACTTAACGAGAAATATAAGAACTTGTGGCTTTTGTGCCACTTATTAAAAACGAAAAGAAGTAAAAACTAAGTTTCTTGTAGAGCTTTGTTTGGAGACATGATGAGCATATCTAGGGATATAAGGGACCGCAAATTTGAAGCTAAAATTATCCAAGCATGAGCAACATTGTCAAGATTCAAGACTAGACATCCAATTGAGCATTCATTAGTTTCATTTTGGTAGATTCTAATGCAATCAAGATTAATTACCTCCTAAAACACCACAACCCATGCTCACACTCTTTCAAAAGGAGCCTCTAAACATATACTCAAAATCAAAGCAAGGAATCCACATATATCATCAACTAGCATCTTCCTTGGGCAAGGAAATCAAAACTTTATTCAAAGCTAGAATTTCTTTTTGTTTTTCTTTGTTTTTTAATTTTTTTTGTTATTTTTGCTCTTTTTCATATATATATATATATATATATATATATATATATATATATATATATATATATATATATATATATTAAGAACTAAAAACAAAGATTGAAAGAGGAGGAAAAGAAAAGGAAAATAAAGAAAACTAAAATAAAGGAAGGAGATGGAAAAGGAAAGAAAATTGTTTTTGGTTTTTTTTTTTGAAATATATGAATTTTTTTTCTTTTTCTTAAAAACTAAGAAAGCAAACAAATAAGAAAAATGAAATCATGGCAAAACACATATTAACAAGCATTGGCCCATTCACCAAGCATAACCACAATCACAAGCAACAAATCAATCAAAAATATCAACAAGGGTCTCCTAACACTTACCCCGAAAAGTAAAAACCACCCAAACAATAAAAATACCCCCCAAGCCAAACCAAACACCTTTTTTTGGTGTGAAAATAAGAACAATCGGGGAGGGGGTGGGGAGAAAGACCAACTCAAGGGTCTAGGTCCTCCTCCCCCTCGGAAGGAGGCATGGGTTGCATATAAGAGGGGTAGGGGGTGCCGGGATGAACCATGTTGTTATCATGAAAAAATTGCAAGTTGGGGGAAAAGCTATCCCGCATCTCTTGTTGAAAGGTAGTTAATCTTTGTTAAAAACTATCAAACCGCCTATCTATATGGGCATAAATAGGGGCATAGTCGGGAACATAGGTGGGATGGGGTTGGGGAGGAGGAGGGGGGCGGAAGAGGAGGAGGCATGCTCATGGGGATCCCGCCTTTAATTTTGGTAGGTACTGATCTCCTGGCCTCCCTCCGGGACTTCCAAGATGAGGTAGTTTTCTTGCTATATTTTGATTCCGGTAAGGTTGCAGTTTGGAATTTGGATGAAAGGTGTTGAACCCTAGTTTTGATGATGACAAATGAACAGAGATACAAACTAAGTAATGAACTAACAAGTTGTTAAGTGAATGGATTTTACAAGGTATCAATGAAAAGAGCAAAGAGAATACTAAGTCAGAAGAAGAAATCTAGTTTGGATTTTGAAAACTAAGTGCAGATGCTCAAGGAACTGATACTGGAGAAGCATTAGAGCAAGAGAACCTAAGCAAGGCTTTTTGTTTCTAGTTCCAATGTAAAGGAACGAGTAAGATATGGTAAGGAACACTGGCAATTTAAAAAGAGAATGAGTATTTGTTCCTTTGAAAGGAAAAGACAAACTGGCACTCTCATGTTAAGTTAAAAGGAACTAACTATTTAAAAGGAACTAGACATATGATGAATAAGTGCAACGGTTAATTTATGACGTTTGAGTGTTTAATGCCTAAATTATAGGAAATCGTTTTTATTAAGTAAAAATCTGATTTTAAGGAAAATATTTTTAGGGAAAAGATTTTACTTTTATTTGAAAATAAAAATCCTTTTCGATTTTAAAGAAAATATTTTAAAAGATAATATTTTGATAAAAGGATTTAATTTTGGTTTTATTAATTAAAATATTTTTCAATTAAATCAGATTTTTGGTTTACAGCATAAGCGGTTGCTAAAATTAAGGAAGCAGTAGAATTTCCATAATACACGTTTTACTTAGATCGTTGAGATCATGGGTGTCAAAAGGAACGTGTTCCTCAAGTTGAGGAATATCATGGGAAAATGCTTTTACCACTAACACATGATTTAATCCCACGTTCTAGTTAATCACTGCTATAAATATTTATGTCTAAGTAGGTTCCGATTTGTGTCTGACCAAGTGATTTAGTGAGTTTAACTAAGTAAAGTGTCAATGCCTTCATTTTTACATAAAAGTCATTTGTTCTTTGCCTTCTTACTCTAATTCCACTTAGGTTATTGGTCATTGTATTTTGGTTCTGGGGTAAGGGGATTTTGAGTGAAGTCCTGTAAGAGAGAAAGCTTTGAGTGAAGCGAGTTAAAGTGAGAAAATTTCGAGTGAAGTTGAGAGGAACAGCTGTTAAGGGAACAGTTGTTCAGGAACTTGAGTTTAGGAACTCAAGGTGTGGTCCGTGAGTAGAATTAGGTTGTAACAAAGTTGTTTGGCCTAATTAGTGAAAGTGTTGAGTTTAAAATTCCTAGTGGTCGAGGTTGTTTCTTCTTATTGGGCCCAATAAGTTTTTCCTCGTAAAAATCCATTGTGTTCCTTTAGCTTGTTTCTTTGTTTAAGTTTTATAATTATGCAAAAAGTTACGTTTATTTCTACACATACAATCACCCCCCCATCTTGTAGTGTTCCTAGTGAAATAACAATTGGTATCAGAGCTAGAACTCATGCAAAATAGGAAACCCTATTGAGAAAAAGATCCAAGGAACAATGAACACCACCGAGAAACTTGAGGAAGGTTAATCTACACAAAGGCCTGCTATGTTCAATGGAAAGTTTTATTCCTACTAGAAGAATAGAATGGAGATTTTCATCAAGGTCGAAAACTACCAGGTTTGGAGAGTCATTGAAGTTGGTGATTTTGAGGTCACAATCACTAATGACAAAAATGAGGTAATTCCTAAACCATTCTCTGAATATGACAAAGCTGACTTTGTAAAAATGGAAGTGAATGTTATGGTTGTTAAACTTTTGCATTGTGGACTTGGACCCCATGAACACAATAGAATCATGGGATGCAAATCCGCAAAGCAAATATGGGATTTACTTGAGGTAACCCATGAAGGAACTAATGAAGTCAAGAGATCTAAAATTGATTTACTAATGAATCAATATGAACTGTTCTCCATGAAGGCTAAGGAAAGCATACAAGAGATGTTTACTCGTTTTACTAACATTATTAATGAGTTAGCTTCTCTTGGAAAGTTTATTTCATTAGAGGAACAGGTTCGAAAAGTTCTTAGGAGTCTTCCTAAGGATAGATGGATGGCTAATGCCACTGCTTTACAAGAAACAAAAGACTTCACCAAGTTCAACTTAGAACAGCTAGCTATGGATCACTTATGACTCATGAGCTTCACCTTGACACTGAGTATGGTGAAAGTTCTAAGTCTAAGTCCATTGCCCTAAAAGTAGATGATGATCCAAAAATTTCGAAAGATGTATAGGAATATGGAGAATGGGAACTTCAAAGGTAAAGCTAAAATTTTTTCTAACAAAGCTGCTTGTCAAAAATGTGGTAGTACAGATCACTTCATCAAGGAATGTACCCTTTGGGAAAATTACAAGACCAAAGAAAGGAACAAGGAACGTTTTGCTGAAAGGAACAAGGAAACTAAAGCACCTTTCTCAAAAGCGAACGATCGAAAGGCTATGATAGCAGCTTGGGAGATTCATAGACTGAAGAGGAAGAGGAACAATAAAATGAAGAAACTGCAAATCTTTGCCTCATGGCAAACACTGACATAAAGGAAGATGAAGAAATTATTGAGGTAAACGAACATATACTTGAATCAGACATAGATGGAAAAACTAGGACTGAAATTTATGATCTTCTTTATGATGCAATTCTTGAATGTAGAGATAAACGTGAAAAACGTGAACAAACTGAACAAGTTGTTAAAGTTTGTAAAGAACATATAGAATGGCTTAAGAAAATGAGAACGGATGTTGAAAGTAGCTTTTTTGATTTATTTGATAAGAACTTAAAAATCAAAGAACTATATGAGAGTCTTAAAAATGAGAATTATCTAATCAATTTATAGAATTCTCTCACCTAAAAGAATTTGTCCCTGTTCTAAGTTCTTTTGATATAAGATCAACTCCTTTGAAAGGTTACAGATCTGAGATTGAAAACTTCAATAAAGATAAAATCATTTTAAAGGAACATATCTGTAATCTCAAGAAGGAACTTGTGGTTGCACGGAACAGAGGCAAAGTGATAGATGTTCCTAAGTGGATTGAAAGACCACAGACTAAAAGAAAAGAAGGTCTTGGTTTTGAAAACCACAAGAAAAGGAACAAGCCTAAGAAATATGTTGACCTGCCTAGTGACAAAATTTGTATGTACAGTTGTAGGCGTGGATTTTTATTCCTTTAATGCCTGCACGCGGTGTGAGCGCGTTTATTTGACTACCCCATTGTTAAGGTTTTATTAAAAATATATTTTTGAAGTCGCCAGTAAATTTTTAGAGGAAAACTTATAAACCTAATTGGATATTGAAACGGAAGGGACATCTTAGGGACTTATCCAATGTAGATTTTCCCATCATGACTCCATAGATGGTCAAAATGAACCAAAGATTGAGTTCGGGGGTGAGGGTACAATATAGTCAGGAACTATATTGCCCATTGCTGGCCTCTACTAAATACCGATTCATTACAGATTTTATGCAAAAGAATAATCAAATAACGTTTTAAGCACCCTAAAAATAATTAATCTAGATTGGTTCAGGAAACACACAGAAAGACTAATTATTGAGTGACAAGTTATTATGCAATTATTTGACAAGGTTCCTAACAGGTTGTCCAATTTATCTGAATTAATTAGAACAGTTCTTTAGGTCTTGATTAACAATAATAACATGTGAGTGATAAAAACATGCAGGACAATCATAATAACATGAATATTATATACAGGAATAAAAGAAAAAGAGGTTAGAATTTACAAAGAGACGCGATTATTAATTAAAAATCTACATCATGACAAGAAAAGGTTAGTAACTTCAATAAAATAAAATATAATTATTCAAGGATCCTCAGGATTATACCTATGCGGTTTAGATCGGAGAGTGTAACGACCATCAGGTGAAGCAATCGTGGAACCAGGAATATAGTACGATCAGGAACAGGAATTGATTTGAAAGATTAAAAGTGTTTGAGTGTTTAGAGAGTCGAAGTATGTTTCGGAAATATTCGAGAGAATTTGTGTATGTAAAATAATAATTCGAAGCCGTGTCTGATTCGGGAAATCAACCCGTATGTATAGGCAAACAAAAACGTGCGCTCCACGCAAGACCTGCGCCAGGCGCAAGCCTACGTGGCAGGCGCAAGACACGCGTCAGGCGCAAATTGGCCTACCTGATGTGGTCCATCCAGTAAAAAACTTACACGTGGAAACGCGTTTTCGAAAAGATAAAAGTTTATCTTGCGTCTCACACAGGACTTGCGCCAGGCGCAGGACTCTGTGTGAGTAACAAGTACACGTGTCAGGCGCGCATTGGCGCGCCTGATGCGATCTGGCCAATGTGCTGGACGCACGTGGCGCGCTGAGCGCAGCCGCCGCGTCCGGCACATATTCCAGAATATTCATTTTTTATTCTACCCGTGCTTTCAAGATGCTATTTTATCCCTAAAATCCGGAGATCGAATTTTACGGGTTAAAAATCTGATTTATGCTCTACAGATAATATTAAAAGCTTTTATAAAAATATTTATTAAAATAATAAATATTCAATTGGGTTTTTTTTAAAAAAATGGACTTGAAAACATTTTACGGGTTTAAATTACAATTAATCATCATGGATTATTAATTGGGCTTTTATAATGTTATTTCAAAAACCATATGGCCTGGTTATTCGGACTGCTCTTCCATTAAGTCGTGCCAACTAATACCGCGGTATATTTCATCCTTGGACCCTTAAATGGGGAGACACGATTATGTGTCTACAACAGTGGAAAGATAGGTCATTACATAAATCAATGACAACTAAGAACTAGTATGATTGGCAAGAATGTGAAATTAAGCAACATGAAATGGGTTGCAAAAACTAATGTTAGTCAAGAACAGAAACCCACAAAAGAAGGGGTTCCTACAACTAACAACTAGTTGATTTTTGCAGGTTGGAGTGAGGGGGAACAACACTTGGTATCTTGATAGTGGTTATTCTAAGCATATGACATGAGACAAATCTAAGTTTCTCTCACTCTCAACCTATGAAGGTGGAAGTGTGACATTTGGTGACAACAAGAAAGGTAACATAGTTGACATGGGTAAGGTTGGTAAGTCACCATCACATTCCATTGATAATGTTTTTCTAGTTGAATGTTTAAAGCATAATCTCTTAAGTATTTCCCAATTCTGTGACAAGGGAAATATTGTTAAATTTAATAGTGAAAAATGCTTGATCGTTAACAATAACTCTAAGAATGTCATCTTGGAAGGAACAAGGAAAGGGAACACATATATTGTGGATCTTGATCTTGTTCCTAAAAATAACTTGACATGTCTTAGTGTTATTGAGGATGATCCTCTCTTATGGCATAAACGCCTTGGTCATGCAAGCTTTTCATTACTTGATAAACTTCGATCAAAAGATCTTGTTTTGGGATTACCATCTATAAAATTTCATATTGATCAAGTTTGTGATGCGTGTACCAAAGGGAAGCATATTAGATCCTCTTTCAAATCTAAAACTGTTGTGAGCACCACAAAGCCATTGGAATTAATTCATATGGATTTGTGTGGCCCCATGAGGATTCAAAGCAGAAGTGGTAAGAGGTATGTGCTAGTTATTGTTGATGACTACTCAAGATACACTTGGGTTATTTTTCTCTCTAGTAAGGATGAGACTTATGATGAGTTCCTTGTCTTTGCAAAGAGAGTTCAAAATTTGAGTGGTCACAAATTAATGCATATTAGATCCGATCATGGTAAAGAATTTGAAAATTATAAGTTTGATGACTTAAGTAGAGATCATGGCCTATATCACAATTTTTCTGCACCTAGGACACCACAACAAAATGGTGATGTAGAAAGGAAAAATAGGACTTTGGAGGAAATGGCTAGGACTATGTTAATAGCTAGTGAACTTCCAAGGAACTTTTGGGCTGAGGCTGTTAATACTGCTTGTCACATAAAAAATCGTGCCATGATGAGACCTATCATTAACATAACTCCTTATGAGCTTTATTTTGGTAAGAAACCCAATATTACACATTTAAGAACATTTGGTTGTAAATGTTTTGTTCATAATAATGGAAAAGATAATCTTGGAAAATTTAATGCAAGGAGTGATGAAGCAATATTTCTAGGATATTCATCACATAGTAAGGCTTATAGAGTTTACAATAAAAGAACTATTTATGTTGAAGAAAGTGTACATATAAATTTTGATGAATTTGACAATTTTAATCCAAGCAAGCAGGTTGATGACTTTGAAATAGGCTTGGTTCGACCAAATGAAAAAGATGCAGATTCAATTGAGTAAGAAGAAGGAATAAAAGAGGAAAGGAATGAAGAAGATGAAAACTTTCATAACAATGATGTTCCTATTCCTCAAGATGATGGAGTTGTTCCTGTTCCTACTAAGAACGAAAATGTTGAAGGAACTGATTCAACAATTGCTGAAAGAGGAACAAATGAACAAGGCTCCTCATCCTCTCAAGAAATTCAAGAGGAACAACCTGTTCCTATAAGAGAATTTCAACCTAAACCTTGGAGACATCAAAAATCACACATATCCAAAGGTATGCAAACTAGATCTCAGCTACGGAATTTTTGTGCATTTCATGTGTTCCTATCAATGATGGAACCAAGAAATCATGAAGAAGCCTTAACTAATTCTGATTGGATCACTGCTATGCAAGATGAACTAAATGAGTTTCAATGAAACAAGGTATGGCATCTAGTTCCCTCTTCTAAACAACAAAAAGTGATTGGATTAAAATGGGTGTTTAGAAACAAACTAGATGAGCATGAAACAATTGTAAGGAACAAAGCTAAACTTGTACTAAAAGGTTATAATCAACAAGAAGGAATTGACTATGAAGAAACCTTTGCTCATCTTGCTAGACTTGAGGCCGTTAGAATATTTATTGCATTTGCTGCATATATGGGATTTAAATTGTATCAAATGGATGTCAAATGTGCGTTTCTTAATGGCTACTTAAATGAAGATGTATATGTTGAACAACCCCCTGGATTTGAAAATAATGATTTCCCACACAATGTCTACAAGCTTGACAAGGCTCTTTATAGGTTAAAGCAAGCACTTAGGTCATGGTATAAGAGATTGTCTAAGTTCCTTTTAGAGAACAATTTTAAAAGAGGAAAAGTTGATAAAACTTTGTTTCTAAAATCGAAAGGAACTGTCATACTTCTTGTTCAAATATATGTTGATGACATTATCTTTGGAGCAACTAATAAGTCATTATGCAAAGAATTCTCTAAACTCATGAGTAATGAATTTGAAATGAGTTTGATGGGTGAATTAAATTTCTTTCTTGGGTTACAAATTAAGCAAACTGAAAAAGGAATAATTATTCACCAACAAAAATACTTAAAGGAACTGCTAAAGAATATGGCCTTGAAAATTAAAAGATTAATCACACTCCTATGGGAACTTCAACTAGATTAGATGAAGATTCCATAGGAACAAGTGTTGATCAAACAAAATATAGAGGCATGATAGGTTCCCTTTTGTATCTAACTGACAGTCGTCCAAACATAGATTTTAGTGTTGGTTTGTGTGCTAGATTTCAAGCAAATCCAAAGGAGTCTCACTTAACAGCCATGAAAAAAATTCTTAGATATCTCAAAGGAACATATGATCTTGGACTTTTCTATCCAAGAAGTGACACATTTGAGTTAAGAGAATATGCTGATGCTGAATTGCTGGAGATCTTGTAAATAGGAAAAGCACCTCACGTATAGTTCAATTTCTCAGTCATATTTTAGTTTCTTGGAGCACCAAGAAACAAAACTCAGTTGCTTTATCCACTGCTGAAGCAGAATATGTAGCTGCTGCTGCATGTTGCTCTCAAATGCTTTGGATAAAGCACCAACTTTGTGATTATGGAATCAACTTTAATTGTGTTCCTAGTTATTGTGATAATACAAGTGCCATTAGTATTTCAAAAGATCTGGTGCATCATTCAAGAGTTAAAAATATACATATCAGACATCACTTTCTAAAAGAAAATGTGGAAAAAGGTTTGATTAAACTTGAGTTTTGTCAAACTGAAAATCAGATTGCTGATATACTAACCAAGCCTCTACAAAGAGATAGATATGAAAAATTAAGGCTTGAGTTAGGTTTAATAAAACTTAAGTAATTGTTCCTGTTCCACTCCCTCATCTGTTCCAATCCCCCATGTCTGAATTGATTTGTCTTACTCTATGTGATATTAAGTGACTATGATTAATTGCCTAAGACCATTGCAAATTAAAATGTTCAAAACATAAACATGGATTCAAAGGAATATAGCCACTCACAAATGTCACATAATATTTCCCTTATTGTTCCTAAGTGATAGAAACATGCATGATTTGATGAATGTTGATAATTAGTATAAGTTATTCCTATAGCATAAGTTCCTTCCTTTTCTTTTTCTTTCCATAAATTAAAAATCCATAAAAATCAAAAAATCCGAAAAACTCAAAAATATAGGAATCAGATTTATCAAGTCTTGATTCAATTTTTATCTTTTCTTTTCTTTTATTTTATTTTTATTTTTACGCGTGTAACTCTTCATATACTGTTACATGCATCTTCTTTCTTTTTCTTTCTTCCCTTCCAAAACCGTGTTCCTTTAATCGCTTCATCTTCATCATTATTCATCTTCATCCCACCTCTTCGCACCACATAAAAACCTCAATCTTTCTTCACTAAATAGCAAAAACCTCTCTCAATTCACTTTTTCCAAAAGCAAAAACTCCCAAAACCTCTCAAATGGAAAATCCCTCTTCTCCATCCAAAACGCTAGAAATCAATGATCCTCAAGAAACAAAAATGAAGATAGAAGAGCAAAAATTGGAGTCACCAAGGAGAAGTGTTAGAAGAAGGAAACTGATTGGGGAAGATGATGAAGAAGAAACCCCTGAATCAGTTGAGGGGGAAGAAGAAGCTACCCCTGTTCCTTCCAAATGAACTGCTACTTCTTCCTTAAAGAAACGAGTGGAACGAAGTGATTCTAGGTATGTACTTGGATTTTGTGTAGATTTAGAATGGGCCAAGAAAGTTCAATTCACTGAACTCATAGAAATCCTAAAGGAACAAGGTATGGAATACCACTTTGAAACCGCATTTAATAATGCCTTAGTTCATTTAGCCATGGATGAATTTTGTGCAAATTTCATCAACACTGATGGAGTATGCACTACTGAAGTCAAGGGGAAGAAAATAAAATTCTCCCAAGAGACATTAGGAAAAATATGGGAAGTTCCTTGCAAAGGAATTGATCTATAAACTAGTACAGAAAGGATGATTTGCATCGCATCTGGGACCCTCATTTGCGTTGTATGAGGGTCCGACGCCACAGGTATCGACGTAGATTTATTAGATACGATCTGCGTCGGTTGGTGAGCCGACGCAATTGACGCACCAATTGCGTCGGACGTGCTGCGGGGTCCAACGTAAATGCCTCTTAGTTCTACCAGCATGATTTGTCATTTGCGTCGGACAAGGTCCACAGCCTGACGCAAATGGCCATTTTTCATTTTAAAAAAAAGGCATTTGCATTGTGCTGTGGACACTGTCCGACGCAAATGACAAATTTTTGATAAAAAAAAATTAAGTTCCTTCACTAGGCTGTAGGTGAACCCATAGGAGAACAAATATTGTGGCACTGAAATTGTCCAAATCATGAGCATACTAAAAGAATCCAAAGAACAAATCATTATCATTGTGATAACAAGATCAGCAACTGAAAACATTTATATCTTAAAGTTACAGAACATCGTGTAAGAAATTATTTGGTTACAACCAGCAATAAAATTACTAGTTTGTTGTGGACAAGAGCACATAAATAACTTATTATATGCGATGTAACATCAAATCCTCTACTAACTACACATCTACTTGACTTTTTATTCATCCTTGAATTTACAAATTAAAATTGATACTAGTGTTCAAGGGAGTTGCCGCTGAAGGCACCATTATTTTGTGATGTTCAATTGGCTTGAAAGAAAAGGCAGATAAATCGCCACCATATGAAGACTCCTGAATAATTAAAAAAAAGGGAATCCATTTAGAACACAAAGCTCGCACAAAATTATACAAAAAAAAAGGAAAGATCAAGAAGAGCCAACAAATTCAAAACTCGCACAAAATTATACAAAAAAAAGAATCTCATTCAGATTCAGAGAGAGTACACAAAATCTAACATATCGAGTGAACCCATAAAATAGAACCAAAAATTTGAACTGCATTATACAAAATAAAACCCAAAAAAAGATCTTTTCACTAAACATAAATCATATGAAGAAATCATATATTTAACCACAAAATTGAAACTGGAAAATCTAGATCTTAATCGACTGAATAAAAAACGAATAACTCCAAAAAAACACCCGAGAAACGCAGAGAAAGGAAGAGAAGTACTCGGTTTTTTAGTTTTGACATTCTCGAATTTGGAGATGGCCGACGAGATCCGGTGAGTTGGAGGCTTGGAGCAGATCTAAGATAAGAAAGAGAAGTTAGGTGTTGTTGATTACAGGAGAGAGAGAACTTGAGATGAACCGTATCCTCATCATCTTCTTCTTCCACAACTTGATTTTGCTCGAAAACGACGGAGTAATCCTTGTGCTGTTAACGAATTCAGTACCCCAAAATAAAATTTTCATCTGTTCGTCTTCCCGAAATACCCAGATGAACAAAAGTAATGATTGTGTTGTTAACGAATTCACGAGAATAGGCGAGCAAATCTGGTTTGGTGGGGAGAAGGGTCGTCGAAGAAGGAAGAGATCTGGAGTGGAGAGTTGGGTGGGGAGAGAGAAGAACAAGAGCTAGCGGCTATTAAATTTTTTAGGGTTTGGGGAAATAAGGTGTATCGGGGAGTTTTAAAGTCATAACTCATCTGCGTCGCGTTGGAATAAATAAACGATGCAAATCGTTTTGTAAAGATGATTTGCGTCGCGTCTATGTCCCATCCGACGCAAATCATGGCCCAAAATTGCTTTTGTTCCTTCAGCATTTGCGTCGCATGCATATCAGTATCCGATGCAAATCATTTTTCCCCCATTTGCAATAGTGATTTACGTCGGATGGGGGGCAATGTCCGACGCACATTACTTAAAATTTGCGTCGGATCTGTCACCTATCCGACGCAAATGATATGTCCCTTACCATCGGCGTCGGCTTCTTGAATGTTCGACGCAAATCCGGAGACGCAAATTCGCATTTGTCTACTAGTGATATATTAAAAGGAAAGGAACAATCACCTTTCCTAATTTCTCCCAAGATGACATTGTTTAATGCTTTGGGGGAACTGCTGGCCAAACTAAGATCAACCATAATCTCCTCTCCCCGGTACAAAAAATCTTGTTCAATCTTGTTTGGAGGGCACTCATTCCTCGAACTGAAAAGAGGAATGAGGTCGGTCTCCTTGACATGTGCTACATGTTTTGCCTAGAACACCACATTCAAATCAACTTCCCTTCCCTCTTTATCCAACACCTCACTTACTGCATAGAAAACCATTGTGTTGTTGGTTATGGAGCCCTAATCACCTCTATTCTCTCCCATTTCAATGTTAAAACCACTAGTTGGCCTACCTTGGGAATTAAGCAAGGTAATATATTGAATGAGAAGACTTTGTATGGCTTGGACCTCTTTGTCTAAGAAGGAATTTTGACCCAAGGGAGGATAGCCTCTAGTTCCTCTCAAAAGAGAAAACTGCCTAAGGCAATGGAGGAGGAACAAGTTGAAGTAATCTTGGAGGAACAAGTTCCTAAACCTGATGAACCAAAGGAACAACACCCAAAGAAACGAAAAACAGTAGCCAAAAAGCCTACCAACCCGTTCCTACAAAAACTTCTTCCTTAAGGAAGAGTTCAAGGTTGAGAGTTGCCCAACAAGTCCATGTTCCTTCCAATGAGGACGCACCATTGGTCCTATCTGATGGAGAGGAACAACAGAAACTCTCTCCTAAGAAACCTACCACTCCCTATTCATCAAAACTGCCTATGTCTATAACAGACATCCCTTCCATTTCTCCCTTTTTCCTTCTCTGTTCCTTCCAGTTATGAACAGATGAAGGTTGCAATAAATGAGCCTAACCCTTTTTCCTCTACATCTGATACTCTACCACCTCCACCTCCATTTCTCCCTCCATAGTACATCACCTCTTCACCTTATGTTCCTCTCACAGGAACAGCAGGACCATCACAAGAAAACACCCCAGATCCTCCACCAAAACCACCAACTAACTTTGGTTCAAAGGGAAAGGAACAAGTTCCTTCGGATGACTATGGATGGGTAAATGAGGTTTTTTACCCTGCTCAACACATGATAAAATTCTATAATCACCTTCACTGGACTTTAGATGACAAAACTGATAAGATGATGGGAATAATTAAAGTCCTTAGTGATTCCGTAATCGAGCAACAAAAGAACATAGAGATGATGGTTCAAGCAATGAACTCCATGAAGAAACAACTGGATGGGCATCATGAGGAGGTTATGAAGAAATTAGAAGAAGTGGTGGAAGAAGAAGTAGTAGAGGAACATAACTCCCCTTCCCATCCTAATGTATAGTTCTTGTTTCTCTTAAAGGAACACGTACTCCTACCTTTTGTTTCTTTTCTTTTCTTTTCTTCCTTTTTATCTTTTATACTTTTGTGGAACAAGTGCTATAAATATAATGACTTTTACTAAAATTGTCTTGGTTTGTGATTTGATTGTATAATTTCTTACTTGGAATGGCTAGTATTCTGTGATTGATGTTTGAGCAAGTCTAACCTTTGCAATTCCTAACTTAACCATATTAATATGTGCTTGTTAATGGTCTAAATATCTTGTAAATATCAGTCTTCCCAAAATCACCAAGAGTTTGATCTTTTTGAGGATGACAAAGGGGGAAAAGATACCAGGAACAAACTAAGTTGAAAAATTAAAAAATAAGTTAAAAATTTTAATCCTTAATCTGCCTTAATAAAATTATAAAGTATATTATATTTTCTTTCATTCTCTTATGTTATTTGTTGTTTTATTTTCCTTAGTTTGTATTTTTGTTGTCATCATCAAAAAAGGAGAAATTGTTGAACCCTAGTTTTGATGATGACAAAGGAACAAAGACACAAACTAAGTAATGAACTAACAAGTTGTTAAGTGAATGGATTTTACTAGGTATCAATGAAAAGAGCAAAGATAATCATTGGAGAAGCATTGGAGCAAGAGAACCTAAGCAAAGCTTTTTGTTTCTAGTTCCAATGTAAAGGAACGAGTAAGATATGGTAAGGAACACTGGCAATTTAAAAAGAGAATGACTGTCTGTTCCTTTGAAAGGAACAGACAAACTGGCACTGTCATATTAAGTTAAAGGAACTATTTAAAAGGAACTAGACATATGTTGAATAATTGCAACGGGTAATTTATGAAGTTTGAGTGTTTAATGCCCAAATTATAGGAAATCGTTTTTATTAAGTAAAAATCTGATTTTAAGGAAAATCTTTTTAAGGAAAAGATTTTACTTTTATTTGAAAATAAAAATCCTTTTCGGTTTTACAAAAATATTTTTAAATATAATATTTAGATAAAAGGATTTAATTTTGGTTTTATTAATTAAAATATTTTTTAATTAAATCAGATTTTTGATCAACTGCACAAGTGGTTGCAAAAATTAAGGAAGCAGTAGAATTTCCATAATACACGTTTTACTTAGATTGTGGAGATCATGGGTGTCAAAAGGAACGCGTTCCTCTAGTTGAGGAATATCATGGGAAAATGTTTTTACCACTAACACATGATTTAATCCCACGTTCTAGTTAATCACTGCTATAAATATTTATGTCTAAGTAAGTTCCAATTTGTGTCTGACCAAGTGATTTAGTGAGTTTAACTAAGTAAAGTGTCAGTGCCTTCATTCTCTCATAAAAGCCATTTGTTCTTTGCCTTCTTACTCTAATTCCACTAAGTTTATTGGTCATTGTGTTTTGGTTTTGGGGTAAGGGGATTTTGAGTGAAATCCTGTAAGAGAGAAAGCTTTGAGTGAAGCGAGTTAAAGTGAGAAAACTTCAAGTGAAGTTGAGAGGAACAACTGTTAAGGGAACAGTTGTTCAGGAACTTGAGTTTAGGAACTCAAGGTGTGGCCCGTGAGTGGAATTAGTTTGTAACAAAGTTGTTTGGCCTAATTAGAGAAAGTGTTGAGTTTAAAATCCCTAGTAATCGATGTTGTTTCTTCTTGTAGGGCCCAAGAAGTTTTTCCTCGTAAAAATCCCTTGTGTTCCTTTAGCTTGTTTCTTTGTTTAAGTTTTATAGTTCCGCAAAAAGTTACGTTTATTTCTACACATACAATTCACCCCCCCCCTCTTGTAGTGTTCCTAGTGAAATAACAGAAGGCGTTTTACCAATCTTCCAAGTAAAACGAATTACATCCACACTAAACCAATGCGCATCCTGTAGGTGTTGTTGGTTTATGAGGTTCGGTCCTTGGACCTCGGGGGTCCAAGGGCGAACCCCAAAATGCTCAGCAATGGCGGTGCCTACCCTTTGGAGATGATGGGCAAACATCAAAGGTATGTTCAGTTTTCTATGTCTCCATAAGTAAGAACCTATGATGATTAGTTCAGACTGACTTACTTTTGAGTTGTCCATCCTTCCAAAAATAGTGTTCCCCAAAAATTTACGGAAGTACTGGATAGCCGGTTGGTGGATAAGTGGGTCATTCGTGTTGGTCTCCGGTTACTTTCAAAGAGCTAGGAAGCTCAAGTGTTATGCATTTATATGTTTTCTTTCGCATTGCTAACACTTTTTTCATATGAAGTCCATTTGCAATATTATTAACATCCCCTCTTATTCCCCATAATGATAGCAAAGATTCATCAACAAAGCAGGTGAGGGTAAATTCTTTAGCCTTAAGAGCTTGAAATCTAGTGAAATGGTCTAAACCATCAAACTTAAGGAAAAGGAATTCGGGATCATGAAACTCACCGGGGGCATTAAGCCCCGAGACGTTTTCCTCCGCTCGCTTCTCCCGCTTGTCTACTCCGCCTTGATGTCCTCCTCTCCATGTGTTGAACCTCTTGTTGCTCAAAAACTCAAAATCCCGTAACTTGGTGTGGTGGGTGGGAAAAAGTGAAATGTTTTTTTGTTTTTTTTTTAGTTTTTTGTGAAATAAATGGAAGGGGAATGAGGTATTAGGAAGAATTTGTGAAGAAATTTGAGTGGAAATGGATGAATTTGAGAGTTATGGTAAAAAATTTGAGGAGAGAGAAAATGGTGAGAAGTGAG
The DNA here is from genome assembly GCA_947648045.1 of Beta corolliflora. Classification (NCBI taxonomy): domain Eukaryota; kingdom Viridiplantae; phylum Streptophyta; class Magnoliopsida; order Caryophyllales; family Amaranthaceae; genus Beta; species Beta corolliflora. Next base: position 91,560 of record CANSZD010002330.1, read on the forward strand.
TGGAAATGAGATTTTTGGGAAATAAAAAGTTGAAATCTATGGAAGAAAGTTGACGAGGATGAAGATTTGTGAGGGACTTAAAGTTTTTGAGTGGTGAGGTGAGTGATTTGAGTGAATTTTAGAGTTAGGGTTTGAGTTTGAAGGAGGTTTAAGAGAGATATGAGAGTTTGAAGATGAAGGAGTGAGGGGGGAATGAAAATAAGTTAGAAATATTTGCATTCGATTTTCCTTAAGTCACAAACTGACCACGCGACCCGGGGCGGGTCCATTCACCCGAGTGCTCGAGTCGAGAAACCCGGGCGGGTCGTGTGCCAACCCGGGCGGGTCTGCTATGCTGAGCTTCGCCTTGCGCTGGCTCTTTCTTTCCTCCAACGACCACGACCTGGGCAGGTCCACGCACCCGAGTGCTCGGGTCGGGCAACCCGGGCGGGTCCGCAGATCTGGAAGTTCTTTTTTCTTTGGCCAAGAGCGACCCGGCAGGGTCAGATGACCCGAGTGCTCGGGTCAGGCCTTCCTTGACTCTTTTATCTTCTTTCTTCACTCTTCTTTGCTCCAAATTTCTCCAAATCAATCCTAAACATGCACAAATCACAAAATCACCACAACAAGTAATCCAAAAGTCACTATAACATGTGAAAACCCATCATTCCATGTGAATCAAAACCAAAAAGAAGATAAAGAAATACAGATAAGTGAGGAAAATGGGTTGACTCCCGCTAAGCGCTTGTTTTAAGTCATTAGCTTGACTACCATATATCTTCAATCATCGAGAGGGGAGTAGTCCTCAAGAGCAATAATGTATGCTTCTTGAATAGGCGCACCATCATAATATATCTTGAGTCTTTGCCCGTTCACCTTGAAACACCCCTTTGCATCATTACAAATCTCAACCGCACCATGCCGGAATACTTGTTGCACGGTGAATGGACCACTCCACCTTGATTTGAGCTTTCCCGAAAACAACCTCAACCTTGAATTGAACAAAAGGACCTTGTCACCAACCTTGAACTCCTTTTTCATGATCCGTTGATCATGCCAAGCCTTTGTTCTCTCTTTGTACACCCGGGCACTCTCATAAACATCTCTCCCGAGCTCCTCAAGCTCATGAATATCAAGCATCCTTCTTTCACCCGAAGCCTGAAGATCAAAATTTAACGTCTTGATGGCCCAATAAGCTTTGTGCTCCAATTCCACGGGCAAATGACACGATTCCCGCATATAAGCTTGTATGGTGTCATGCCAATAGGGGTTTTCTAGGTCGTGCGGTAGGCCCACAATGCATCATCTAACTTGGAAGACCAATCCTTTCGGGATCGGTTCACCGTCTTCTCCAAAATAAGCTTTAATTTATCTCTCTATTCGTTATCTCCGTGTGACCACTAGATTGGGGGTGGTAAGAGAGACCCATTTTGTGATGCACCCCATATTTAGCGAGATGGGCTTTGAATGATTTCTTGGCGAAGTGCGATCCCCTATCACTAATATATATAATAGCTCTTGGAACTCTGAAATGGGGGAAGATTACCTTCTTAAATAGCTTAATAACTACCTTGGCGTCATTTATAGGGGAGGCTATTGCTTCAACCCATTTAGAAATGTAATCAACCGCTACCAAGATACCACTGCGCTATCACTAGCATCACACATTAGTTCAAAAGGCAAGCTCCAATCTAGAGCTTGCAGTATGGGAGCAGAAATTAGTGTCTTTTTTAGAGTTTCAAAAGCATGCATGCAATCTTTGTCAAATTTAAATTCAATGTCTTTTTGAAGCAAATTGGATAGGGGCTTTGAGATTTTTGAGAAATCTTTGATAAAGCGGCAATAAAAGCCCGCATGCCCAAGAAAAATCTCACTTCCTTCACCGAAGTTGGGAGAGACGATTTCTCAATAACCTCAATTTTAGCCCTATTCACCTCAATCCCTTTTTGAGAGATCTTATTACCAAGGACTATGTCATCTTCAACCATAAAATAAACATTTTCTCAATTAAGAACAAGATTCATCTTTTGACATCTCTCCAAAACCTTTTGAAGAGGTTGGAGAGACAAATGTCAAAAGAGGAACCTACCACGGAGAAGTGGTCCATGAAGACTTCTTTGGTTGATTCAAGCATGTCCGAAAATATGGCGGTCATGCACCTCTGGAAAGTAGAAGGAGCATTGCATAATCCAAATGGCATCCCTCGATAAGCGAAAGTGCCAAATGGACATGTGAATATTGTCTTCTCTCGGTCATCGGGGTGAATGGGGATTTGAAATAACCCCGAATAACCATCCAAAAAGCAAAAATGGGTATGACCCGCCAATATTTCAAGCATTTGGTCAATAAAAGGGAGGGGGAAATGGTCTTTTCGGGTGGGCTTTATTCAACTAACGATAATCAATGCACATTCGCCACCCGGTGACCGATCTTGTGGAGATAAGTTCACCTTTTTCATTCTTAATTTTGGGACAACTTGGACGGGACTAACCCACCTACTATCCGAGATAGGGTAGATTATCCCCGCCTAAAGGAGTTTCAAAACTTCCTTATTTACCACTTCCTTCATGTTAGGATTTAGCCTTCTTTGAGGCTCAATAGAGGAGGCTTGACCATCATCCAAATAACACTACAAGAAAATAATGTTTGTGCAACCAGTATTTTCGTCGCCCAAAGTCACATTTTCGTCGCCCAAACCTTTGTGCGACGAGTCCAAATTCGTCGTGGAGCCATTGCCCAAAGCCCGTTGCACATGCTGTTAAGGGCGACGAAATAGTATTTCGTTGCCCAGATGGCATTTGTGCTACCAATTTCTATGAGTCTTTGGCTTCGGTCTGTTCGTTGCCCAAAGCTATTATTGTGCAACCATTTCAATTTTGGTCGCCCTATGTGTCGGACCTGCAACGATTGTTACCTTTATGTGCAACGAAAGTGTTGATGTACAAGATAGTTTTGTGCAACGAAATTTTTCTTTTTGGTTGCACATGTTTGACTGCACATTCATGAACTAAAAATCAAAGGCAACGCAAATATTGACGCACAAAATTATTTTGGGCAACGAAATTTGTATTGTTGTTGCACGTTAATTATAAAGGCCACCTGCTCGACGAATTCTACATTGTCTTATACAATAAATATCATATACATATCACACACGATAACCAAATTAAAGAAACACAAAGTATTTCATAAATCTAAAACAAAGAGTTAATCTCTTTTACAAAAACTAAAAAAAAAAACCAATGGTTCCTTTTAGAATCCATATTCAACAATAAAAAGGTATTAAATTCAAATTGGTTTTCAATATATCAAAGAAAATATCAAACTATATTTACAATCTAAAAGTAGTTCTTATATACAACCAAATAAAAGACATGAAAAGACTTTGACCTTTCTCATTTAGCATGTTGTAGTCTCTTTGCGGGAATTCAATTCCTGTTCATCATGAAAATAATTTTCGATTAGCACAATATACGAAGTTGGGTTTCCATAGTTACAATTTAGGTTAAAAGCAGCAGAGTTACCAAACAAAAGCAAAGAAAACCCATTTAAATTTATCTCTAAACAAGGGATGTCTTCCATTTTCTACAAGTCTCCAAGCCTTCCCTACTAAACAATTTGAAGAGCACATCATTGACAACTAACAGAGATGCTTACATTGTAAACTCCTCATTCTAGCTTTGTTAGCATGAAGAAGACAATATAGTATAGTACATCAATTCTGAAGAAATCTCAAAATATAAGATATCATATTCCAAAGTGGGGACTAAAAAAGTGCAGCTCACTTTATCCTCCCATAAAATCAATTTCCATCAAATCATGATACTCTATTTCCAGCCTTCAAGATAGTAGTACTTTTGTTTCCACTCACAGTACTAAACATCTTGTACAATTAAGGGTAGTGTAAAAGAAAAATTAGTAATTCATCCTCCATGGACTAGATGCCTTGCTCTTAACAGGTAGCTGATTAAGATTAAATCATACTGAGAAGGGTAATCTGAGATATGGATATGATAGAAGTATAAAATATTGTAGAATGATTTTGGAGAAAAAAGAGAAGCGCAAAGCTGATGGTATAACAATAAAAAATGGCTACTACTTGGACAGAAGATACGAAAATTTTCAGATTGAAGTATTGGGGATTGGAAACCTGTAAAAAAATGTGATATTCTTGGATTTGCCATTCTGAAGACGCGAATCACCTGGCAGTATAGGTCATTAATTCTCTCGAGTTTTATCTCACAGAATGCTATATAGGGGTGTCTTTCCCTCACCATAGGAAATTGCAAAAGAACTACGAACTTGAAAAAAGGTCTTACATATCAAGTCATTAAGTATGAATAGAAAACAAATTTAGATAAAGAAATGAGAACCAAAAGTATTTTACCTCATTTCTTGAAACATTTTCAACATGTCTTCCCTTAACTTCTTTTCACGTTTGATGTTTTCTATATTCATTCTAGATAAGGCTGCTTTGAGCTCCTCATTCGACGCTACAAGCTCCTCATTTGATGTCTTAAGCTCTTCATTGGATGCCTTTAGTGAGTCAATTTGACTAACAAGTGAAGCTTCTCGTTGTGTCGCATCATTCTAGTTAGTTTAATTTCTGCAGACAATTCCACCCTTACTTCATTATTTTCCCTTTCAGTTCTACTTTTCTTTGGTGGTCGTGCTCCACGACCAAGTCCTTTCACATATCCAGACTTGTGCTTAACAACCTCCATGTAGGCAGCTTGCACACTAAGTGTGTCTTCACCGTGCTTCTCAATTTCACTTGCATGGAGTTTTTTAAGTTCTTCATATGCCTTTTCAGATTCCGGTTCCCAACTAGTTGTTTTATGCCTAATAAATAAAATTGGCACATTATTAGAACTTCAAGATACAAAATAATTCAACCAACCAGTCAACTTGTAGAATGAAAAATATTACTTCTTAGTTTTCTCAAATAATCTGATGTACAACGAATCTTGTTGAGTTTCAACTGGGTCAGATGATCCTTCTGGATCTTGAATTGGTTGACTGGATTGCTCATTAAGCTGCATATAAAATGATCAATGATTGTTTAGGTAAACTAAAAAAAAATATAGTTGTACCCATTAATTAAGAATACCAAATGTTGATTACCAGGTCATAAAAAACTCTTGCCGTCGACCTTGAACCATTTACCGGAGTTTCATTGTTATTTAGCTTATTAGTTGTATTAACTTCACTAATATGCTGTAAGTTCAAATAATATAGCACATTAGTCACATGTTAATCCATCTTTACAAGTTAATCGAAATTAATGATTCAGTAGTGTGTAATTGTGCATGTGCATATATTTCTTTTAACATAATCCTGAGAGAATAAGTATGGTATAGTGAGTTATGTGTGTATATGTCCAGGGCAATAGCATATATATATATATATATATATATATATATATATATATATATATATATATATATATATATATATATATATATATATATATATATATATATATATATATATATATATATATATATATATATATATATATATATATATATATATATATATATATATGTATATATATATATATATATATGTGTGTGTGTGTGTGTGTGTGTGTGTGTGTGTGTGTGTGTGTGTGTGTATATATATGTATATATATATATATATCTTGCACTTTAAAAAACATTAACAAAGCGTTTTTTGTGGTCTGCAGCCACTAACCTTTTGTTTGTCACTATTCCAATAGTCACAAACTAGCCATGTCCACTGGTCCTCATCAATATTGCTAGGCTCTTTGTTTAGAGCTTCTTTTAGTGTTTTCCCTCTGAAATGCTTTTCCTTCAGCCTAAATCTCCAGTGTTTAGACAAAGAAGCACATTGAAAGCTTAATGCTTCATTCACATTAACACCATCAACTTTTTCAGGTAAGTTGTATTTTCCCTGCCATCAACATTGAACATGGACAACAATTAGAAGTCATAATTTATGGACATATATATTTCAAATAGGATAGTCTTATTACCTTAATCTTATTATACAACCTTTGCTTAGCATCTGGATCCATTTTTTACCACTTCATGTTATTTATTTATTAAACAAAAGAAATTAAGAAGGTAAAATTTTTAAGGATCGTCGAATATATATGAATAAAGACTTCTAGATTAATCAACAACACTTAAGAGACTATAAACATACAATGAATTCAAGGGGCAGTAATCCTTCACCCAATTGCTACAGTTGCGTATGAACTCGCCCGCTTTATCACCAACCACACGTCGAAGTGCATCCATAAAGATAACTTCACCCTTATCTTCAGGATTTCTCGAACCATATTTCACCCCCCTAGTGGGCCCACGTCTCTTACGGTCAGGATATTTAAGTCGAAGCTCAGCTTGATCAAGCCTTCATTTTTTCCGATACGTCAACTTAGGTGGTACTAGTTCAGACTCCCTTGATTCTTGAACCAGTTGAGATGAAGATGGAGTAGTTGACATTGTCCTGCTAAAATATATGCAATATATTTAAGCGGAAAAGAAGTTGATCAATGAGTTGTAGAATTGTGGCAATGTAGTATATTAAAATCTACAAGATGCAAGTATCAATTAGAATTAAAGGAATTTATAGAACACATGAATTACTAAGCAATATATATGTATACTACCAATGCAAACACTCTTACCTGTAATTTGGAATTGAGGTTAAAAAGCCTATTGTATCCAAATTCAACCGACTAGAACAATTTAAAAACAGATATAGTTGTAGCATCTAAATCTTATCACATATACCTTATTTTCATGGAACAATGACACTTAATCCAAGAATAGAATGAAACCATGAAAAAATACTAACAATGATAAAATTCACAAGAGGATAACAAAGAAAATGAAAGCTAGAGTCTCCACATTTCGTAAGAAAAGGTTGGAAAACTAATTGTCTTATATAAATTTGAATATATAGCTCCACCAAAAACTGCTCCAATGCATAATGGGCTGCCGTCATACAAAAAAAAGAAAAAATGTCACTAAAGAAAAAATCTAAGAAGCAAAACAAGCAAGTGTACATGTCATAAATTATAATACTATACCGGTTGTCAATCACTAAGAGGTGAATCAGAAGAACTATCATTTTCCAATTCAATATCTTCTAACTCTTCGTCAAGCTCATGAATGTCAGATTCTGTATTGAACTCTTCTTCTTCTTCATCCTCATGTTCATCATCATCTTCTTCATCTTCGTCATTTTGATTTTCTATTGCCTTGATACGATCATTTACTATATCAGCATCAACTAAATTTGGTTCAACATCGTTTTTAACCAAAGAGTTTTCAAGTGTATCATTATCCTCAACCACAACGTTTAAGTTTATTGCATCTGCCGCATTATCCCATAATGATTCGTTCTGTTCATATTCTCCGTCATTAGGGAAATCGAAAAAGTTGCGCGGATTGGTCTTAATAACCTTTCTCCATTATGGTTCATTGTGAGAGGCCACGTAGAAAAATTGCCCGATTTGAGATGCTAAGGCAAAACACACATTTGTTCTCAATCGACGAGTCACATTGACAAGTACACCTTCGAGCTTATCCTTTTTTATCCCTCTCCCCTCACTAAATACATCAAACCACTTACACCTAAACAAAACAGCTTTAGGACTTGTTCGATTTTTTAATGCATCAAACTCTAACACAACAACCTCCTCTAATACCCCATAGAAATCTGTTTCTCCACTTTTCTCATCACCCTTCACAATGACGCCACTATTTTGCGTTTTTCGATTTCTTTGTCTCTTTTTTGTGTGGAATCGAAACCCATTAACTACATATCCATCAAAAGTGACGACCCTTTTCATTGGTCCACGTGCTAGACACAACAATTCTTCTGTTACTCTCTCATCCCCATTATTCCAAAGATCTTTAATCTTTTAAAAGAAAAAAAATTAGTAAGTGTACATGTGAGATTTAATTAATTTAATATAGGTGGAAAGAATGTGAGAACAGTCTCTTACCTTCTTCTCAAACCATGTGCATGTCAACCTTCTGTGCTTCTAAATCATTTTCATACTCACTACAAAATACATTTTAATAAGGTGATTAGAATATGAATATGTGTATATATATATATATATGTGTGTGTGTGTGTGCGTGCGTGCGCTTATGGGCCGAATAAGTAGATAAATATCTATATTTAAAAAAAAATACTTATTGTAAGAAAGGTTGTGCTTCATCACAATTTTTTAATATATAAAGCCGAGCTTCTCTCCATTCATCAATAGTCAATTGCTTTATATTTGTCTTCCCTAGTGGCTTACCTATTTGTGAGAAGACTGACAAACTATGAGTTTGTTGATGCTCAATGTCTTCATTTCGATCTAAATGATTAAAATCAGTCTCGATCTTAGACAAATATCTTGAACAAAATGTTAGACATTCTTTTTCTATATACCCCTCTACAATTGACCCTTTAGGATGAGCTTTGTTACGAACAAAAGTTTTGAATATCCCCATTGCCCTAACAAATTGAAAATTAGTTTAGAGGAAATTTAGCAAACTAATGTAACTAATAAGTGTTAAGGAAAATGTTACCTTTTGAGACGATACATCCATTGATAATGTACAGGCCCAACCAATTTCGCTTCCGCCGCTAAGTGTATTCTAAGATGTATCATAATGTCAAAACATCCTGGAATAAAAATACGTTCTAGCTTGCATAATGTGATTGCTATGTTTTTTTCCATTTGCTCCAAATCAGCTATCTTTAAAGCCTTAGAGCATAATTGCTTGAAAAACAAGCTAAGCTCACTTAATGGCTCCAAAAGTTTTTCATCTAATACACCCTTAAAGGCTGGTGTCAACAAATCTTGCATGAAAATATGAAAATCATGAGACTTCATTCCCATTATCCATCTTGTAAAGAAGTGCAACGCGAAATGTTTGACGAATATCCATCTAGAAAAGCCAATTTTGACAAAAAGGTGACTATTTTTCTCCTTTCATTTAATGTTAAGTTGTAAGGTGCTGATGGAATTTGATATTTCCCTCCTACTAGCTTTGGTCGCAATTCATCATGCATATTCATGGATTTAAGGTGTCCTTGTTCTTCCCTGGCAAATCAAGCAATGTACCTAATATGCTCTCACAAACATTTTTCTCCACATGCATTACATCTAGGTTGTGTCGAATTAGAAGGTGTCTCCAATAAGGTAATTCAAAGAATACACTGATCTTTTTCCACTGGTGAACTATCTATCGTTCTCCTTTCTTACGTTTTCCTGTATCAGTCTTGCCAAATTTTACATTGGAGTATCCACTTAGTTGCTCTAAAACATCATGCCCTGTCAAAGGACTAGGAGGAGGACCTCTTTCTACTCTACCACCAAATGACCTCCTATTAAGTCTCCATTTGTGATCTGGTTCTAAAAACCTTCGATGACACATATAGCACCATTTGAGTCCGTAATGCAACTTAATAGAATACGTGTCTTTATGACAATTAGGACATGCAAAAAACCCTTTCGTGCTCCAACCTGACAAATTGGCATAAGCTGGAAAGTCTAAAATTGTCCACATCAATACTACACGCATATTAAAGGTTTCCTTGCTATGAGAGTCATAAGTTTTTACCCCGATCTCCCATAATTCCTTAAGTTCGTCTATCAAAGGTTGCAAAAACACATCTATATCATTGTCGGGAGATCTAGGGCCATGAATTAACAAAGACAACATCATTTTGTCACTCTTCATGCACATCCAAGGAGGTAAATATAAGGCACCAACATTACTGGCCATATGCTATATCTACTACTCATGTTAGCTCCAGGATTAAACCCATCACTAGATAAAGCCAATCGTACATTACGTGCATCAGCAGCAAAATCAGGATATAATTCATCCAAAGACTTCCAAGCTTTTGAATCTCGTGGATGTCTCATTATGCCATCATCATTATTGTCATCATTAGTTGATGGTTCCTTCTTATGCATCGCATATGAGAAGCCAATTTTGAAGACATAAACATCCTTTGTAGTCTCGGGATTAGTGGAAAATGACGCAGAACTAATTGAGGTGTTTTTGTTCTCTTTTTGGCATCATTATCATCATCATCTGAATAATCAACACCTTGTGCCACTTTCTCCTTCCATCTAGGAGCTAAACATTTAGGGCACTGAACTTCATTTGCATACTCCTTTCGAAACAAAATGCAATGATTGACGCACGCATCAATCTTAACATAGTCCAACCCTAATGCTTTTTTATATTTTTTGGCTTCATAGGAACTCGAAGGAAAATTCTTGTCATAATTAAATGCTCTATGTAATGTGTTCAATAACATTGAAAAAGACTTGTCGCTCCATTTATTGCTAACTTTAATATGTAGCAAATTGATTATAAACTCAAGCCTCTTGAATGTTTGACACCCTGGATACAAAGCAGCCTTAATATCTTCCATCACTTTTAAAAATTCTATAGGAGTTTCATTATTTCCACTACTTGATCCAATCTCCATGGTTTCCTCACTATCTTCTATAACTCTTGAAGTAGTAGAATTCCACACATTTGTCGCATCGAAAACTAAAGGTGCCATGTCATTGAAGGGAATTTCTTCATCATCACTATTCGAAATCTCTCCCAAACACCCTTCTTCCCTACTATCATTTTGCTCCTCAACCTCTCCATGACTCACCCATGGATTATATCCACGATCTATACCATATATTAGTAAGTGAATTTTCATGTCTTTCCGATTTTGAGACAAAACTAGTCTACAATTTAAACAAGGACACTTCAACGATGTATCATGACGCTTTTCCCTAAAGGCAAACTTGAGAAACTCATTGACACCATTAATATACTCCTGTTTCTATCTGTCTTTTACCCCTTTGTGATTCATAAAACTTCGATTTGTATTCATTTTCGAGATCTAAAAAACAAACTGGCATTACAATGATATTTCTATGGATTTAAATTGAGTATAAAGTAGGATAATTTGTCAGAAACCACCTTATAAATATCAGTTCTTGTGAGAAACCACCTTATAAAAAAGAATTGGCACTAAACCACCATTGTTTCCTTTTCTCCCTCATTTCCCCCACATCAACTTTTCCTTTAGATTTCCAAGAGGACCGAGAACGAAAATGAGGTGAAATTTGAAGGGTTAAATAAAGAATTTTGAGGAGTTTAGTGAGTCAAATGACTTACATGTGCTAGTCAATGCCTAAAAAAGTGAAATCAATGTCAAAATCCGACAAGTGTTTCCATCTTGCAAAAATTAGTTAATAAAAGGTGGTTTAAAGCCAAAAGAGTTTTATAAGGTAGTTTGTCACAAAAAAAGGACAATTATAAGGTCTTTTGTAACAAATTTCCCTATAAAGTATAAAGACACTTAACCAAACAAATGAATTTAAGAAAGCTAATACTACAAAGCCACTTGCCAAATATAATGCCTTTTTTATTACTATATGATGTATACATATATAATCCTATATCCAGCAAATCGTTTTGTATACTAAAAGATAGGAAGAAATAGTTTGACAGAATAACATCCAATACCCAAAACATACACTTATTTCATAGCCGTGTCAACATTGGTCCATGTCGTAAACAATTAAACACAATTGATAATGCATCATTGAGCAGATTGACACTTAACTTATGAATCTATAAGCCTCAAAATATTTAAAACAATATTCCAAGAGAGCTTTGAGTTGATACATTAATTTGCCATAATTCAAAAGTTATTTCATCTTGCACATGTGCAGAAAAAGAAGCAAATTCATGTTTGCACAGGCTACTTTTGTTGCTATTAAAGTGACATATTACAAACCCTTGATGTATAACATTATGTTCCTCAATATATTATAACCTTTATGATTTTGAATTCCTTTTGATATATCTAAGTGGCAACAAGAATAGGTAACTTAATTAAGCTTTTATTATATAAGTAGGCAGAGGTGGATTGTTTTGGGATTTACAATGTACCAGAAAAACTAAAAAAAAACTTGTGAGGGAGGACTTCTATTCTTATTTAGACTAGTTCATCGAATTGGCGGGCTAGATTTGGACCTTTCAAAATCCACTTTAGGATATATTTCTAAAAGCCACCGTGGGATCCATTGCAGTAGTAGTAGTTGTTATAGAGGAGTTAGGGCTGCTAACATGTTTTGCACTGTCAACCTGCTGGCTTGAGGGTTTGACTCTTTTTTCTCCTTCCTGTTTGCACTGTCAACCTCATGTTTTGGTTGGTTGTTATGCTCTAATTCAAAGATCTTGCTTTGGGATAAAAACATGACTATAGGCATTAGCCAATATCAAGGTTACTGGAGATAGACACTAAGCAATATTACGTTTACAGTATAATGCAATACACATCTTTCCACTCCTTCATTGAAAACATTCGATCAAGTTAGAGCAAAAGCCTCATCAATCAAGTTGCAATTTTCTAATGATAATTGAATTAAGGAAAGATGCTACTCAATCGAACAAACCAAAAAAATCCAAAAAAAAAACTCAATCGGGTCACAATTTTATTTGAAACTGATAATTGAATTGAGGGAAGCATGCACTGAACCGAACAAACCCCAAAAGAAAATCTACACATAATTCAGAGGAAACCCATAACTGAGAAAAACAACAAACCTGAATTAAAACGAAAAATCGAGCATCGATCTCCGACAACAGTGGTCGGATTTCTCTCACCAAATCGAGTAACTCCAAGCAGCAGTTCTAGCAATCAACTCAGAAGAAGTCAAGAAACCCTGTGGGAACCAGCATAATACAAAGATGAAAAGAAATTAATGAAAACTGTCAAAATTCGTGTGACCAAAATTAGTATGAGTAGTAGAAAACCTCGTCTTGATCCCTTGAACCGCCTGAACTAGGTTTAGCGAGAGTGTGACAGAGTAGTGGAAAATCAGTTTAGGTTGTTTTGTTTTGATAGCGCTATTCTAATTCGTGGGAAATTTGGATTTGGGTTTGATTTCCTCCCTTTTTTGCAATTTTGGGCAACCTTTTAATAAAAAATAAGTGTGGCCCAAAGGAAATAATGGGCAACAAATTTAGGCTCGTGGCATATTTATAAAGGTTGTGCAACAAATGACCGTTATCGTTGGCTATTCAAAGTAATGGGCATCGTATAACTTATCTTGTCGCCCAATCTAGATTTTCGGCCACCAAATAATCTTGGTTGCCCATACCTGCTGCTTAGTGCAACGATTTATGGTTTCATCGCCCTTCATAAATTAAGTCGTCGCCCAAAGTCAATTTTCTTGTAGTGTGAATTCGATGCATACACAAGGTGGGACTTAGACCTTTGAGATCATCAATTGTATACCCAATGGCACTTCGATGTTGTTTTAGAACACAAATAAGTTTATCAATAGAAGGACCATTGAGTGTAGAATTGACAATCACGGGGTAAGTCTCATTATCTCCAAGAAAAACATATTTCAAAGAAGGGGGGGAGGGGTTTTAACTCACATGTAGGAGGAGGCGTAGTCCTATCCTCTTTTTCTAATGAAACCTCCAAAACCTCGAATCTTGCATGAGTAGGTTGGTAGATTGGTGCTTTATCCATGGCTTGCTTGAGGTGCTAAGCTTCACCCTTCTTTTCTTGTTCTTCCCCTAGGAGCACATCTTCAAGAGGATCCCTTGCTTCAACCAAAGCCCTTAGGCTTATCACTTCTTGCTCAATGGTATCGATCCGATGTACTTCTTCCATAATAGGGGCTTTCATGCTCTTGTTGAAAGCGAATTCTATCTTCTCATCTCCAACTCTCAATGTCATTACATCTCTCTTCATTTCAACTAGCACTCCGACCGTTTTCAAGAAAGGCCTTCCCAATATAAGGGGTACTTGGGAGTCTTCTTCTATCTCCATCACTACAAAGTCACAAGGAATGAAGACTCTCCCAACTTGCACAGGAACATCCTCCAATTCTCCAACGGGCACCTTAACCGAGCGGTCCGCTAGTTGTATCACTCTTCATATGGGTTTAAGCTCAAAGTTGAGCTTCTTTGCAATGGAGAGTGGCATTAGGCTTACACTATCCTCAAGATCGACCAATGCTCTCTTTGGCTCCAAATCTCCTATTCTCAAGGGTATGGAGAAGGACCTCGGATCTTCAAGCTTTTTGGGGAGCTTATTTTGGAGGACCGCACTAACTTCGGCGGTGAGAGCAATGGTGGAACTTTCTTCGAGTTTGGAATTGTTAGAAAGAAGTTCCTTTAGAAACTTGGCATAAGTGGGCATTTGAGCCATAACTTGGAGAAATGGAATGTGAGAGCAATGGTGGAACTTTCTTCGAGTTTGGAATTGTTAGAAAGAAGTTCCTTTAGAAACTTGGCATAAGTGGGCATTTGAGCCATAACTTGGAGAAATGGAATGTGAACTTGTAAACCCTTCATTACCTCAAGGAACTTGACAAATTTGTCATTGAAGTGCTTCTTTGCTAACCTTTGAGGATTTGGAACCGGAGGAGTGTAGCTCTTCATTAGAGGAGGCTCTTTGTTTGATTTTTCGGGCTCAACAACTATAGGAGTCCCATCCTCGTGAATGTCTTTCACAATGACATTTGCAACCTCTTTATCCACTCTATATCAACATTCTCATTCTCCTTGGAAGGGCTAGCATCATCAAGTGTGGGCATCCTAGGACCCTCATAGTGAGCCCCAGATCTCAAAGTGATGGCTTTAGCTTGCTCTCGAATGATTGGTTGGCTAGGAAGTTGGGTATAAGACTTTGAGGAGTTATTGCTTACTTGTTGAGCCACTTGAGGAAGTTGTGTCTCAATTATCTTGTTGTGAGCATTCATTTGTTGGAGGGAAGTGTTTATCTCTCCAAACTTCCTATCATTATCGGCATTGGTTTTTGTTTGTTGGGCTATGAAGAGTTGGAGAGTGGATTCTAGGGACGATTGTTTTGGTTGGTTTGGTTCAAAGGGAGCTCTAGGGGTGGTTGTGTGAATGCTTGTTGGGGGTTATGGAATCCGGGTGGTCTATTTGAGTCTTGGTAATGTTGGGCTGGTTGAGGATTCTTCCATCCACCACTTGCATTGTTGTTCCATCTTCCTTGACTATTGAAGTTAGGATTTCTCTCACCTCTAGAATTCACCCATGCAACATGGTCCATTGACCCACCACAATAAGAACTAGCATGGTCCGATCCACCACAAATTTCACAAGAAAAAGCTTGGGAAGTGCCTTGGCTAGGAGATGTCAAGCTTACCTTTTCCAACTTCTTTGCAAGGGTATCAAGTTTTCATTAATGTGGTCCAATGGCATCAAGATCATACTTGTCTTTGCTTGCATTCTTCTTGTTTGCGGCTCTAGTAGAATTCCCCCAAGAGTAGTGTCTTACTACCTCTTTAATTGTAGGCTCAATATTGTCAACCGAAAGCTTTGTTAGTTGGCATCCATGCAACCGAATCAAGGCTTGCACGGGTCATATAGGAAGTAGACCATCATAGAAGCTTTGCATAAGCATCCATTGACTATAGCCATGGTGAGGGCAAGATCTTCAGAGGTCCTTGAACCTATCTCAAGCTCCATATAATGTCTCATCCTCCTCTTGGGTGTAATTAGCTATCTTCCTCCTAGCTTCGGAGGTCTTATCTTGAGAAAAGAATTCATCCACAAAAGCCGCGGTCACTTGTGCCCAAGTAGTCAAAGAGTCTTTCGGAATGGATTGCAACCATTTCTTAGCCTTGCCCACAAGAGAGAAGTGAAATAAGTTGAGTCTCACAAATTCTTGACTCACATTGTTTTGCTTAATCGTGGCACATAACTACGAGAAATTAGCCAAATGCTCAAGAGGGCATTCGTGAGTCATACCCCCATAGGGCTCTTGTTTGATCATGTGAATCAATTGCGGAGAAAATTCAAAGTTGGCGGCGGCGAATTCCACTTTTGAGTTCAAAGGCCTCACGATGCCCAAAGTCCTGTAATGCTCTAGGAGCTTCATCCCCCATAGTGCTAGAAGTAGTGGAGATAGACGACTCTTGGTTAAAACTCGATTGTTCAACGATCGAGGGTTGGACCGTGGGTTTCCTAAAGATTCTCCTTAATTGGCTCAATGTATTTTCAAGGTTATGATCGATGGGGATGGTTGGATCACCCCTCAATCTTCTTGATATGCAACCAACAAAGCTAAGGAGAATGTTAGTAAAAACAACCAAGAGGTAAACACACCAAAATAAAGAAAAAGACAATTTAGTCTCAAAACTAACCAATTAGCCAATGTTAATCGCTACTTCCCCGGCAACGGCGCCAAAATTTGACGGGTCGTTGTAAACTCGCCAAATATAACCTAAATTATCCAAGATAGGGAAAGTATAGGGTCGAATCCAAAAGGAAGTAGGGTTAATCAACGGTTAATTCGCTAATTACAATGAGCTAAATCAATTTTTGGGGTTTTTTTTTATCAATGATTCTAAAGTCTAAGTAAACTAGGAAATTGGCAAATTAAATCAACAAGGCAAGTAAAGGAGATAAAATGAGGGTAAAAGAACTAGGGGATTAGGGGATTCACCAACATTCAATCCAAGAATCCAATCATCAAAACCAAGGGGAAACAAATGGGGGATCACAAGGGGAAAAATCATGCACATGGGAACTCTAATTACTCTCTCGAGCTAATTAGAGGAGCTTGATTAGTCACTCATGACCTATTCTCATGGCATGAGCAACAAATAGAGTCAAATCAAGCACAACATGATTAATCAAGCTTCCCTAAACTAGAAAATACCTATTTTCATGGAGATCCTAGTATAGAAACCAAACTTAGTTTATTCCTAGCTTCATCTCTCAATCCTTCACTAGGAATTCCAAATATGCAAGTCAAGCGGTGATCAAGCACCCAACAAACTAAATCAAGCAAGTTTGATCAATAAGTTCAACCCTAAAAGTTAACCCCCTAACTTAGATTTAGGATCCAAAGAGTAAATGAAGGTTACATCCCTTCCCCTAGTAAGAAACTACTCACACATCATGGAAACAAAGAAAAACAAAACTTGAAATAACTTCATCACCATAACCATGGAGGAAAGAGAAAAAGGGAAAATCAACAACTAATAAACAAGATCTAAGCAACAAAACAATGACAATAAACAAGATTAAGGAAAGAAAAGAAGAAATAAACAAGAAATTACCAACTTTTAAGCTTGCATAAATGTGAAAATGGAGTTCAAAAGCTTCAAACCTCAACTTTCTCTCTCCTAGGGTTGTAAAGTTTGAATGTTAAACAAGATTTAATCTCTCTAATCTGAAAATAAAATTGCTTAACCTAAAATACGAGGAGTTCCTCTTATATAGTCCTAAAAATAAAACAAGGTTAATTACAACAAAACCTCCGTACAAAAGCATCAATGCAAAGAATTAAATTCTGGAAAACACCGCGACCCGGGCGGGTCACTAAACGACCCCGGGCGGGCCGTGTGATCAGGAAAGAAGTTGGGCCTCTCAAAATTTAACCCGGGCGGGTCAAGTGAACCCGAGCCCTCGGGTCAGCTAACCCGGGCGGGTCGTATGCTCAAGAAAGATGGATTGATGTCTGGGTTGACCCGGGTGGGTCAGGTGACCTGGGCCCCTCGGGTCAACACTCTTCTCTCCTTCTTCTCTTCTTTCGAGCCCATTAATGCTCCGCTTCTTCAATGCCTTGCCTCGGGTTTGTGCAAAGGTCCTCCAAGGATGCTCCCAAATCCTGAAATAAAACCAAGCACCCAAAGAAAGAGCACAAAAGAGGAAAAATGCATAATAATAAGGAAAAGGAAGAAACTTAACCTAAACTAGTCTAAAAGCTATCATTAAAACTATTAAAAACTAGTCAAAAACTAAGTAAGCTTTGTATTGTGTATTTTTATATTTGGGATTGAGGTTAAGTGTTTTCGATAAAATTTATAGGGTTTGTATGAATTATTTGATGTTAAAACTGAATTTTTATGGGATAGGAATTATTTCCATTATGGAACACTTTGTATTGATATTCGTGCCTAAATTATTTCATCAAAAGGATAGAATTTAAAATTTTAGATATTTCGGATTGGATCCAATCTAGTGTATGAAAATTCGAATTGAATTTGTTTGGACTCAAAATCTGATTGGTATTGATTTGAATTGTAAAATTGAAATCCAAATTTTGTTCAGATTGGATTAGACTAGACCTAAGTCCAAACCATACACTGAACTTTTACCCCTAGGGTCAATTATGGTGATAATGTTCAACATATTATGTTGGTGGTGCTACTATAAAAGGGAAGGAGAAAGAAGCATTGAGAAGTGAGAGAAATTGGAAGGAGAAAGGAGAGACAAGGGGATGGGATCAATAATTAGGGGTAAAAAACTTATATGGACTTGGTCCACACTAAATTAGTGTGGACCTAATGCTAATTCATGTGATTTATGAAGAAAAAAAGGATCACTATATAAAAAAATAAATATAAAAGATGAATAGATATAAATTATGAAGTTTGACTATAAAAAAAAAGTTACTATGTCACAAAGTGAAAATTTCATCATGATAAACTAATGTGAAAAAGAGTTACTATATTAAAAAAAACAGTTACTATGGTAGATAGTAACTGTATAGTGTAACTTAAAATTTGAAAAAGTTACTATATGAAACTAAATGGTCACTATGTTAAATAAGTGGTTTTGGTCCACAATAATATTATTGTAGACCAGGTCCACACAAGACTAACTCTAATTAGGGGTTAATGGGTTAACTAGGTTAATCACTAATGTAGTTGACGATCGTTAGCCATTAAGAGTCAGATATGTATTTGTGAAAAAAGTTAGGAGAATTTGATAGATTTTCAAAAGTTAGAGAATATATGGTGAATTCATAAAAACTCGAGAATATTTGGTGAAAAAGCCTTGGAAAAAAAAAACCTCCCTACCCCCACTTTTGTGTTCTTTGTTATTCTCCCATTCGACTTCTTCCACCCTCCAAACGCTTTACCTTTACCTCTCCAATCACTCTTCCCCACCCCCAAGGCCCCAACCTCAACCTCAACCCAACCCAACCCAACCTTCAACCTAAAAATTAAAAATTCCCCCATCATAATCTAATCAACTTTAAATTACAATTTCATTATATATACACATACATATATTTTCCTCCCTTTTTCTTCAAAAATTTGCCGACGCCCAGAAAAAAAGAACGTTTCTGAAACTTGCCGGAACTGAAAACTCCGGCCACCGGAATCCTTCCACTCCTCCGATTGTATATTTGATAACCCTTTTCAGAGGAGAGACAAAATACCCAGAAAAAAAAATGGCGAAAAAGAGGAAATCTATTGCGACGAACCTCGATGAGGTGGATCGAACCATGTATACATCTTTTTGTAGCGCAGCCAACTCTCTTTCACAGCTTTATACCCAAGCTATGAACCATCAGAAACTCTCTTTTCAAGCCGGTGAACGTCATGGACTTGTATATATATCTCACTTTTTGCTTTTGATTCCTTTTTTGTTGTTATAATTTGCCAGAATTTGTGTTTTTTGAGGGTTTTGTGGTGTTTTCTGATTTGGGTTTTTGTTAATTTTTGAAGATATTTTGTGGTTATTATGTTTGGATGAGTTTTGAGTGATGAGGGTTTCATTTGATGATGAATTTTTCCTTGTTTGATTGTTGTTTCTAGTTTAATTGTTATAATGGTAACTGGGTTATGTATAATTTGTTGTTTACTTCAGTGTTGGGTTGTTTTTTTAGTCTGTTGAAAGGTTTAAACCTGTGAAAAATGATTTTCTAATAAGATTCTTCTTTGGAATGTAGCATTTGTTTCGTCGAAATTCTGCCTTTTTCTAATTTACTTTCTTGTTGTACTTTCTGTGAGCCTAATTTTGTTTGGGGTTGTAATCTTATCTTTTGCCTACTTTAGTTTAGGAGAAATGTGCAAAGGGCATATTGTGTAAATTTTGTATTGCTTGCCTGAGGTTGGAGCAAAGCATATCTTACCTTTGAGGCTATGTGAGTGCAATGTAAATTGAGGGCATATAGGTCTCGTGTTGCAATGTAGGGCTACAAATGTTTGTGTGTTACATTGATTGCTGTTGAGGAAAGTGAATTGAGGGTGCGGCTGATTGGTAATGTCGGTGTTGGAAAAATGTGGAAAATTATCGATGATTTGTCTCATGCTTTTGGGGAATGCATGTGACAATTACCACGTTGCCCACTGTATTGATGTTTGGTTGATTTCCTTTCAACTTTAGGGAGACTTTTTTGCTTCACTCATTATTTGGACTTGTGAAGCTGTTATTTTCTGTTTCAGTTCTTGAGATCAGTTATTACCATCATGATGAGGTATGATCTCAATATGATAGGATGCTACATTGTGGATGGTTTCACTCTTATGAATAAAGCTTACAATGTTGGACTGTAGGAGCTAGGGCAATTTCAGAATTCTGTGAAACAAGAATAATCTGGTCAATTGGTAATAGTTATATAGATGAAAGTGAACCAGGGAATCATGGGGCTCAATATGTGCTTGTGTGTTTGGACAGCAAACGTGTGTCTTTTGCATTCTTTTTCTGTGTGCATATATCGTGTGCTTGAGAAGTTCATTTTCTGTCTTCCTATGGCTTGTATAGTACATTTGATTTTCTTTGATACTGTTAATTATCTTTGTATTCATAAGAAAAATCGCCTTAGTTAATGTTCTCACTTTTTCAGGAAAAGCTTTATCAGTGGATTTTGAGACAGCAAGAGGCAGGAGTGAGAGTAACGTCGGTTGACATACTAACTTATCTTCAAGTATGAATTTTGATTGTTTTTCTTATTTACTGTGTTTTTCTTTCCGTATCCTACTCTAGCTTTTGTGTTGTAAACATTTAGTAAAATGGGGGAGACCGTTAGCACTCTGTAGATATTTCAAAATTGCCAGAATATTCTTTTGAGATGGTGAACAAATGACAAGGAATAAAAGAAGATCTATCTGAAGCATAACCTTGTCTTTCTCATTGTGCAAGCTTTTCTTGAATGACCAGAACCAGTAATGACATTTTGAAGTCTTGTCTAGCTTCTCTTGATTCTTTCTACATGACCCATAATCTTATAAAAGTTTGTCGGATTTGTGGCTTTAGGCCATTTACTGTATGTGGTTTCATATATGGGTTTAGGGTGCAATAATGTCTTATGTATTGCTTGCTAATGGCAGAAAACTCTGGGCAATCTAGAATGAACTCTTTCTAGAGAATGGCACTTAGTGCTGAGGTGGGTGCTGAAGAATAGTGCAGCTTTTACGTGTGAAGATACATTGATGGTTTCCCATTCAAAAGAAGTATATGGTTAATTTAGATACTGTAATATCAAGTTCTAGAAATAAATCCTGTAGATCTAATAGACTCTAGTTTAGAATGGATTGAGATGTCATGGAGTTGGTGAATGCTAGTGGCGTGACCAAGCAGTGGAATTGGAGTGGAGAGGATGGTCTACTCACTCAGGGGTTTAATGTCTTATGAAGCGTAGAGGAAAAGGATGGGCTGTCTTTATTTATGACAGTCAATACTCTTGCAGTCTTACTACCCGAAGACGTGTGCTTTTCTTGCGGAACGTTTAGAATGAGAAATATCCATTGTTTATGT
Source organism: Beta corolliflora (assembly GCA_947648045.1). Lineage (NCBI taxonomy): Eukaryota > Viridiplantae > Streptophyta > Magnoliopsida > Caryophyllales > Amaranthaceae > Beta > Beta corolliflora. The sequence continues at coordinate 113,087 of CANSZD010002330.1, forward strand.
TCAATTTCTCTGTTATTGATCGAGGTTTGTGGAGGTATTGGACTTACTCTCTAGTCCCTTGAAAATTTCAGAATGTGAAGAGAAGAGGGAGCTTCACCTGACTGCTTCCAACGTTCCAGATCCAGAAAATGCTTTTGAGTAGTTGTCATAGAATATGCTCTTCAGTTCTTTGCCGCCTTAAAATTTTTCACTTGGTGGGTGAAGCAGAGTGTACGGGCCTTTTTTCATTGATCTCATTCTTCCCCACCAACTTTTATTGTCCTTTTTTCTCTCTTCGCTATTTCACTTTCTCAATCTCTTACAAATATAAATACTTCCTTTATTGCATCAGAATGATAAAGTTATGGTTGACATAAGGGGTAATTGTTAATTGATTGAATTGCCACTTGGAAATTATTTATAGGGCTAAAATTACAAAAATTATAGAGCTAGAGATTTTTTTTAAAAAAAATACTTCATTTGTTTCCTTAAAAATTGCAACAATTTGACGTGGGCTTACTGTGAGAATTGGCCAAAGAAATAAAGAGAGGAAAAGCACATTGCAATAGAAAAACAACATGCACACACCAAAGAAGGGAGAAGATCATGATGTGGGCTTTCAAGTTGGGTGCTGCTTGTGAGTTCTGTCAAATTTTGTATAAATAATAGGATGGGGCATTCATGTTATAAGTTATTATTCAGTCACCAAATATTTTACTTAATCATATGATAGGTTTGGTCATATTAAGTTGAAAGAATACTTCTTGAACCAGAAAAATGCAAATTTGAGGCTAAAAATCTATTAATATGCCGAGTTAGCCGTAATTCATTCCATTTATATGTTACAGGCTGCTTCGCCGACATCGCGACCATTCTCCTACTGCATCCGCGATTTTCTTCCTTGGTTTTAACATAATCAGTTTGATTAGAATACACTACTTGAGTTAGCACTTGGAACCTGTGGTTCAGCATGATTACTTATTGTGTGCTTTCATGGATTGTTGTACACCCTGAAATACCAAGTGCATCCAAGTTCTATAACACCCCATTATTTAAGACAGCCTTGATTTTTGACAAGCATACCTTGTACATAGTGCTGTGTGAATATGCAATTTCCTAACTTGGTATATAGTCTGTTGATCTGATATCTTTCAAGTTTGTTGTCTGTGTATATGTTATCCCTTCCTCCATCCCCAAAAAAAAAAAGATGAAAAAAGAAGAGGAATTTCTGTATCTGTATTTGGGTACTTGATATGTTTGCTTGCGAGATTAAAACACATTTTGTCATTAACATGTTATTGGCGTCATGCAGAATGAGCTTGATTACTGTGGAGATGAGCCATCTATGTCACCTCGAGCACCAGTCCCGCATCACCATTCCCAAGCTCCCACACATTTTGCAAATACAGGATTCCTTGTTTCTGGGCCTTCAGCCCAATCACCAGCTGCGCAGACACCTAGATCTGAGCAATACGATAATCAGACTAAGAATTCAGTCTTTTCCAATGCTTTATCAAGTCCTGTCCGCAGGACTCTTCAGCACTATCAGATAGCTCAAGGAGGATATTGCCCAAATGGTGGAACCCCACAAGGTAATGCTGCACGAACTAATGAAAGTAATTATGCAAATAATCAGAACAGAGATTCAAACTCGAATGATTCATCAATGGATATGCATCAAGATAGCCCAGGTCAAGAATCTAACTATTGATTGTTATTTTGATCTATCCCATAAGCTGATTGCCATGGCTGAATGTTCTGTTCCTTGTGGGATAGTCTAGGGTTGATTTCTCTTTTGATGCAACATGTTTCCATTGTGAAGAGAGCAACAGATGAGATGAATGGTTCGGGTACAGAAAAATAAGCTTTGGTGCTATTCACTGGCTTGAAGTGTGTGGAAAGGGTGGGAGGGTCTCGTGTGTTTGTGTCCGTGTCTGTAGGATGTATGACAGACGATGTTAGAGCAGTTCAATGAATTTAGCCTTTTGTGTATTAAGTGGTGGTATTAAAGTAGTATACTTTATTAATGTTGAATTGTCTAGTTTGGTAACATTTGTTGCCGATTAATCAAGGTTGAAAGTATTTTCTGTTCTGGTTCTTTAGCTTGTTGATCTGTACTTTACTTGCGTGTATACAGGCATTAAGTAGCTCTTTGCTTGTGGAGTTTCACAACCAAACCATGTTGCTTGTTCAGGCAAACTAGTGTTTTTGGCTGAATAACCAGATAGGCACATCAGAATAGGTTCTTTTTTTTGTTGCCACATGCCATTTAAAAAGCTCCAGACCACATTGAGGTGATAATGACACCGTCATCTATTCAAATTCCATTTTACTCGGCCAAGCTGTTATTAAATTCAGTTCAATTTGACAAATTTTATTTTACTAACAATTCCAGTTCAACAGAAAACCATATTCGGTTTTTTTTTCGAGTCCTCAATGACAAGTAGTAACAATTTTATGTAAAATAAGGGTACTTTACAGTATGGTAAAACTAAAAACTGATCTGGCCCGATATAACCACGAAAATTGCAACCCGAAATCGACCTCCACCAAACGGCCTGCGAAATTTGCGACCTAAGACTGCCTTACACGATGCACCTAACTCGAAAGTAACTTGACGCCAAGTCGACTCGAAAATTCAAGACCTGGATCTGAACTTCCTTACCTCTCGTTTGGACTAGCAAATTATAGCAGTTTTGAACAATATACTATAACTCCGGTCCTTTTGGGTTGCATTAAAATTTTGCACATGACCTAGACTCTTTTGAGAATCCTGCTCTTGTGTGTATACCTAGGGTTACATTAATTATCTATGATCCAAAGGTCACCATCTTTCATCATAAGGCTTGCTAACAGGAAAAGAAAAAAGAAAAAGTAGGGTTCTATAATAGTGATGGTACTTGAGAAACAAAGGAAGAGAGAATTGATGGCATTTTTGTTAGCCATTACAAGGACCTTTTTTCCTCTTTCGAGCATATACACTTGAAGATCTAGGAGATTTTATAACATGTGTAATTAGTGAATCCTGGGGGAAATAATGATGACCTGCTGAAGCCGTGTCTTATCGGCTTTGCAACAAATGCACCCGTGTAACTGTGTAAAACCCCTGGACCCAACGAAATGCATGCAATTTTTTGAAAAAGATTTTGGCATATTGTTGTTATGATGTCTATTAGTTTATTAGTAATATTTTACATGGTTTATCCCCCCAGATTAAAGACCATTCTCACTCGTACGGTTACGAAAAGTCAAAGTGCATTTGTCCGAGGTAGACTTACCACTAACAATGTGCTTATTGCTGTGGAGCATGAATGTGTGCCGAGCCCCATGGTTTACTGATAAGGAGGGGAGGTTTGTCTTAAGCAATGAAGTGGACAACATTTCTCAAGTTAGTGTCTTGATAGATTTGTAGAAGATGGGATGGAAGTGTGAATTGATATCGAGGGTTTATAATGCGAGATATAGAGTGCATCCTTTTATCCATTTTAAGTAAAGGTGCTAATCGCAACTCTCTCATCTGGGTTTTCTCAACGGATGGTTTGTACTCTACAAAAACTTCTTATATGCTGGATAAGGGGTGAAACTTTGATGCTTTTCACTAAACTTGGGTGAAAATATGGAACATGGAGGTCTCCCAAAAGTCAAAACAAATTTTGTGGCTTCTTTTCTCGGTACGAGAAGTTTTATTATGGCTCGCCACCTCCTGGAAGATGCAACATTTCCATGGTGTGGAGCTAGGGAGGAGTCTAGTAGTGCTCACGCAATCACGTGAAGGAGCTTTAGGAAGATGTGGGATGTAGTGAGATATTAGGTGGAGATGTTGATGACAGTGGCTGTTGGTGTTTTAGAAAAGGTGTGATGCGAAAGTTAAACAAAGGGCTACATTTCTTGCTTGGTGTTTATGGTAGGGTCGGAATCACAAAGTCTTTGAGAATAAATCCACACCAAATGCAGTGCTCTTAGCAAGGGTGGATAGATCGAAGGAGTATGGGAGTATAACAACAAAATCTACAGTCTCGCGAGCAATTGTAGAGCAATGAGCCAATCCAAGTGGTCTCCACCTCCCGTGGATGCTGTCAAGCTCAACGCCAATGCTTCTTTGTTCGTTGATGGGTGGATTATGATGGGCTTTAATGCTAGACATCATGACGGTCAACTGCTATTTGCGGCAACTCAACGTATATAGGTGCTTGGTGGTCTTCAGAAATTTCAGAAGGCAAGACTCTTCTCTTGGCATTTAAACTTGCTCACAAGTAGGGGTAAAAGTTATTCGGATAAAATCCAAAATCCAATCCAATCCAATCCGAATTAGTAATTCGGATCGGATTCGAACTGTGTTCGGATTGGATTCGGATTGAAAATTTTTGAAAAAAATGGATTTTCGAATCGGATTGGATTGAGGGTAATTGGATCCAAAAATCCAATATAACCAAATAGTAGTATGCCTTGTATTATGTATCTTGATTGGGCTTAAGTGCTTAACTGAATTTTTTTATAAATAATAAGCCTAGTCCATACCCCAGTAGGCGTATCACTTCAACCTTTCCCCTAAAACCCTAACAGCACTTAATTCCTCATTTCCTAAATCTACTAGGTTGTTGTTGTGCTTAATTTATTTCATCGAAAAACTAAGTTTTAAAAAATCGGATTTTCGGATCGGATCCAATCTAGAGTATGAAAATTCGGATTGGATTGGATCGGATTCAAACTCTAATTGGTTTGGATTCGGATTGGAAAATTAAAATCCAAATTCTGTTCGGATCGGATCGGATTAGGCCCTAATCCAAACCGTACACCGAACTTTCACCCCTACTCACAAGCATGGTTATGAGGACGTCATTTTGGTATCGAATAGCCAAGTTCTTATCAATCGACTTTCAAAAGTTGCAGTATACTTTTCGGATCTAGATTGTGTCTTATAATATCTTGTTTTTGAGTTGTGTGTTTAATTCTCTTGTTTGGTTGCACCTTAAAAGAGATGAAAATTTTGTTGCCCTAATTATTAAACTAGTGTCATTTGGTGTTGAACAAGTGTGGAAAAAATACTCTTCTGCGGAAATTTCTTCCTACATAATATACTTTGGAACACTTTGTCCCTTGATTAATTGGATATAATATATGTTAAGCGATCAGGGGATTCTAATACCACACATCGAATTTACTCCAACCAATCAATCATTCACTAATTACACTTATTTTTAAAACAAACCACCTCAAACGTCAGACCATATCTGACCCATTAGCCTTTAAAATACAATCTATAAACCGTTTAAAAAATCTTGTCAATCGTCTATGACCACTCCACAAAATTTTGATTTGACCAAATCCGAAGGCTTTTGCCTCTGATCGAGCTATCTAGGATAATATTTTAATTGTACAAGGGGTCCTAAATGTTTGGAAAATCTTTCATTAAGACTAGGAAAACAAGAAATGTTTATATATTCAAGTTTGTCCACTTCTCCAAAGAGCATATTCTCATGCAAGCCCACAATATTTTTGAGGAATGGACCTAATGTACAAATATTAAGACTATTTTGAATAACTTAAATCGTCCTTAAAAGTCATCCCGCACAATCCTAGTATTTTGGGTAACTCTGCTACATGACCATTAGAGTATGCAGTATGTACAATGGGGTCGTTTTGACTTTGGCAAGGAGGAAACTAAAAGCAAATTGTTCTTACCATTGGAGGAAGTTAAGCAAACAAGGGGAAGATGGGGGTTGGTGCTAATTGTTGCCCTAACCCCATTCTTAGACCATGTGTTACAATCAATAGGAGCAAAGACAATTGGAGTTGTTGAAATTTAAGATACAATTATCTAAGATATAGTAAAATAATTAGGTAGGAGAGGAAAAATGTAGTGCCGAGAGAGAAGAAAAGCAAACTAGCCTTATTATTGTTGGAAGAAAAAGAGGGGTGAGGCAAGTGTTGGGGAGTAGATCGTGGAATATGATGTGTAAGGAGGAGGGAAGAAAGAAAATTGGATGAAGGTTAGGTTGGTTCACCATTGCACATGATCTTATACACTCAATTTTGATGAATTAACTCATATGGTCACAAAAGTCATTTAAAGACATATATTGCCTATTGAGTTCATCATCGTGCTAGCCTTTGTACCAACGTTTTTTGATAGAGAATAAATACCAAATAGTCTCCACATAGGTTAGGATAATATTATAATATTATCCTGAACCTATGTGGAGAATATTTGGTATAGTACTTTATCACTTTTAAATTCTGCCACCCTAAACCCATGATTGCAGACACTTTGGTATTACATAATGATCTTCGAATACTTGTACCTGCAGGCTACACTATTTTGAAGGAGATATTCCCAACATTCATAGACCGATGCACTGCTGTACAATTAATAAAATCCGTTAAGTACACCAATGAGATTATTAGATAGCAAACGTCATCATCGGCTCACCACCATTAAGCACCATCACGTACTTCCTCTGTCTTTTACTTGCAACATTAATTTGACTTTTGCACTATCCATGCACTTACTTTAACTAGAAATTTGTGAATAATATACAATACAAATTTTAGCATGTAAGTGTTGTTGGATTTATCGTAATATATTTATTTGTTGTAAATTAATGAGTGTCAGCGCAGTGATGTAGACGGAATTCGATCCCTGGTCTTGGGTACCAGCCGCACAATAATAAACCCGGGTGTACCATGCTAATTGTAGGCATGTTTTTATTTCGCTTACGCGGGATGAGCGCGTATTTGACTACCTCATTGTAAAGGCTTTATTGAAAAATATTTTAAAGTCGCCAATAAGTCTTTAAAGGAAGACTCATAAACCTAATTGGATATTAGGAAACCGCATGGACAACTTAGGGACTTATCCAATGTAGATTTCCCCGTCATGACGCCATTAATGGTCAATGAACCATAGATTGTGTTCAGGGGCGAGGGTACGAACACGGTCATGAACCACGTTCGCCCATTGCTGGCCTCTACTAAATATCGATTCATGTCAAGTTTTATGCAAAAGAACAACCAGATAATATTTTCAAGCACCCTAAAAATATTAGTCTAAGTTGGTTGATTAAACACATCAAAAAGGCTATTTTTTTAGTGACAAGTTAGTAAGCAATCAAAATTACAAGGTTCCTAACAGGTTGTCCAAATTATCTGATTAACATTAGAACAGTTTTTAGGTCTTGATTAGCAATCATAAAATGTGAGGTGATGAAAGCATAAACAGAACAATCATAACAATGTATAAAAGAATGAAAAATAATAAGAGGTTAGAATGTACAAAGAACGGATTTTTATACTAAAGATCTAAATCAGGAAAGAAACAATTAGTAACTTCAATATAAAAATAGGAAATTTATTCAAGGACCCTCATAAATATACCATGGCTTGGGTCTGAGAGAATAACGACCTTCGGGAAGAGCAATTAATAGTGAAGTCTGAAGATCGATCGAAGTCTGTTTGTGAAAGTATGTGTTTGTAGGTTTGTAAATATATAGTTTTGTGTTTATAGACGTGAAAGTATGAGAGTTTTTAGACAGAATTCGTAAATAATCGAGTGTGGAGAGTGTTCGTAAAAGTGTATTCATAAAAAAGTCCGTTTTGATCCGGAAAACCATTGCGTATTTATAGGTTAATATTAATAAAAAGATAGAAAAAAGTAAACTGTGCGTCACGCAAAATGTGCGCTGAGCGCAGGACTCTGCGTGACACACAGAGCCACGTGTCAGACGCAGATTGGTGCGCTTGACGCGACTCAGCCAATTCGCTGGGCGCACGTGGCGCGTCGGCGCACCGCCTCCGTCAGACACGGTTTGACATCCTTTTTTTTTAAACGCGTTTTTAATGATTTTCTTTTATCCTTTAAATCCGGAAACCAATTTTACGAGATAAAATCCGATTTCAACTTAAAAAATATCTTTGAAAATATTTATTTTCTGAAAATTAAATTAATTAATTATCATGAATGATTAATTAGGCTTTTCAAAGGATTGAGCTCAATATATTATTTTTGTGGACTCAAAATACAATTAATTATGGATTTTTCTATATTATACCGCGTTTTTTAAGTTTCTAGGTTGTACCCCAACCTTTTTAAAATTTTATACAATACCCTTACATTTACATTTCTTAATGCACAATGAACCTATAGCTATTTATACACCGTTAATTTCGTTTAGTTTTTTAATTTAGTGGAACTAATTTAACTTATACATAGTTTAACCCTTGGAGGAAATATTTACAAATTTGATTAGTTCCACTTGATTATAAAAAGTAAACGAAATTAATGACGTATAATTAGTGGTAGGGGCATTGTACATTAAAAAAGGTAAGTTTGAGGGTACCGTGTGGAATTTTTAAAAGGTTGGGGTACAACGTGAAAACTGAAGAAATACAGGGATATAGCGTAGAAAAACCCATTAATTATTAAGAATAATTAATCGGGCTTTAAAATAGGATTTTGGACTTTTAATGCAAATAAATAAGCTTTACACTCTAAAACAATTTTGGGCTTGGCTATTCAGACTGCTCTCCCCTTGGGTGGGACCAATTAAGACCGCGGTATGTTTCATCATTGGGTCCTTAAATGGGGAGACACGATTATGTGTCTACAGAAGCCACGACTTTGGCTGAGGTTCAGGAAACCGATAGTCAAAGTATACGGTGTCGGGACGGAGAACGATTCTAAACGCTCTGCACTTTAGAACTAATCTATATATCGCCGGTCTCTGCAAAACAAAGTTTATTATTCAGGATAATAACTACAAGCAATCTGATTACCTGTAGAAGAAGAGGTTAGCATATAGGTGCAAACAACTCAGATAATAATGCACATAATGATGTAAAATGCAAACTTAGACTCTCTAAGGATGCAAGAGACGCTATGCAAGGCTTAAGGTTATGCAAAGCTAAGGAAGATGAAACGTCATCCAAGGGCAGGGTCATGAAAGGCTAGGAAAGATGAAATGTAATGCAAGGTCAGGGTTTTGCAAGGTTGGAAAATCTGGATAGGTAGAGAGATAGAATAATAAAAAAGAGATAGATTGATTTTCGAAAACTATTTTGGTAAATAATCGGAGTCCGCAAATGAGATCCACATATTAAAACTTTTGGGGAGTTTGATTTGGAGGAACCACCACATATATAGGAAGCCCCCACTTTGGGTAAGCTTGTACTTGAATTATGCATTTTGAGCCTAGATTGGAATGCACTTGATCTGTATTAGAGTTCTTCATTGGGGATTCTTCTTTGGGAGTTGATACAGGCAAAGTCAGATATCGCCAGAGATCATGGAATCATCGGAGAGTCCTTGAGGGAAAAAAAGAGTTTGGATTGAAAAATAGAAAGTTTAAATTTGTGGCTCAAATAAATATAGGTGGGAAAAGGCTTTGACGTGGCTAGATTCAGACTCGAGTCTATGTTGGGATCTAGAAAAGAGTATGCTCCTGAATTCTAAAAAGTCAAATTATTATACCTTGATTAATTTTGTTTTATTGAAGCGGTCGGACCTCGAGATGAGGATTCCTACGTATCCTTGCGGAATCAGACCATTCGTAGTTCTGGATCTGATTGATTTTTTTTGTGCGCTAACTTTTGCCTAGGCCGCCCTTTCGGGGTTTTTTTTTTTTGCTAATTAAGTAAGTAGATTGATTAAAACATACCATATTACAACCTAAACTATCCTAAAGGAGGCAAACCAACTAGGTTGGACTCCCATACCCTTTAGGACATTGAAAATCAACAGATTCAATCACTACCATACATCCAATTACAAACTAGCAAACCACTGCTGATCTCTTCTTGTCACTTTCTGTGGCATAATAGCTAAAATTCTAACTCTAATGATGCTTTTGATCTGTTTGATACTAACATCAATGCTAGGAGCACATTGATTCCAATACACAGAATTACGACCTTGCCAAATAACATACACTAGTGCATTCAAGCAAGCTAAGATGACATTTCTTCTGAAACTTTGTTCTCCTGCTGTGTTGTATGTTCCTGATCAAATGATGCATGTCTTCTGTTGTGCATCTGATCTGAAGCCAGCTCTTGAGGAGTCTCAAACACCCAACACTGAATGGGCAAGAACCCTTTCGGGTTTTCAACCTAGCGGGCTTTAACATACCTTGAAAAAGGACTTAGGGTTTATGAAAGGTTGAAAGTTTTAAGGCTTGAGGTTTCAATGAAGGTTCAATTGGGTGTGCTAAGGTAGGATCAGAGATTTGGATTATATGGGTTAAGGTTTTGACAGATTGAAAACTTTGAAACGAGGGTTAAAACTTATGTGCAAGCCCCCTTGCTTGACTTAACTTTTCTTTACCTCTGGCTTTTCCTTTTTGCATTTTTCGTTTTGTCTTATGTGTTTTCTTTTGCTTTTGCTTTTTTTATTTTTTCGCACTTTGAATTTTTTTTCACTTTTTATTTTTGACTGTCATTGATTTTTTTTATGTAGTAAGGCTTGCACACGATTTTTTTTTTTTGGTTTAGGGTATTGGAAGGCTTGAAGGTTATTTTATGGAGTTTTAATTTCGAAAGGTTATATGGCTAATGATCACGGAGATAATGGAGGGGAGAGGGATGTATATTTTATTGGTTGCATGAGGATAGCTTATGGATGATGGCTTATGGAAGGAAATAACTCATAATCCAAAGTATGTCCATTTTTATTTTATTATTTATTTTATATTTTTTATGTATTAAGCAAGGTTATTAGGTGATTTAGGTTTCATCATTGAATTAGAAGCATATATAAAATGATGGAAGGCCAATGAAAATGACAAGAAAATGCAATTATTTTATTGATTAAAAATAAATGGAACAAGGCTGATAAATATTAAAGTCCTAAATAACATAGACTCGATAGGAAAGGAAATAAAGAAGTTAGGGGAGGGACTCTCCGACTCAACTTAGAAAAATAGCGTTAAATGACTATGGTCTAGCATTATTTAAGCACTGCCCAAGGGGTTGCTGCTGTTGCCGACTTTTGCTGCAGGCGGGATTGGAAGTTTACCATTATCAACCATATCCTGTAGAGCATTCTTTAATGCCCAACACACGAATGTTGGATGCCTATTCCCTTAGTGATATTTGCAGTAAGCATTAGAATTCCACTTCTTTGACCTATTCTCAGGTACAGGGTCTGGAGTGCGACCAATAGGTTGGATTGCTCCTCTTGCATGAAGCCTATTGAAAGCTTCTTCTAAAGTCATGCCCAGGGGAGTGAAGGTTCTTTGAGGCTTTTGATAGCCTCCCTTTTCAGTAGTTAGAGCATTGACATCATTGCTTTTGGAGCTAGAAGGATTGTTGTTACTCTTCTTTAAAAAGTTGTTGTTATTAGAATCCTTATTCTTTGAGGCTTGTACCTCCTCTTCGATCAGTAGACCTACCTTGTAGAGTTTCGTGAAAGACTCTATAGGTTGGAATTTGATGTGATCTCCATACTTGACCTGCAAGTTACGGATCACTAGTCGGACTTGGTCCTCTTCAATTGGCCTGTTAGTCATTTATGTGGCCTTTTCCCTCCATCTATTAAGGAAGGTAATAAAATCTTCGTTGGAATTTTGTTTAGTTAATTCCAACTCACGAAGACCAATAGGAAGCTGAGTGTTGTATATATATACTGCTTGCGGAACTCTTTTTTGATGTAGTCGCAGTCATTCAGCTTAGTTTTGTTCAGTGATCACCACTTGGATGGATGTGCATCCAAGGTCAAGGGAAAGACATAAGCAAACAGGTCCAAGCTCATGCCTTTGAAAGCTATAGAAATGGAGAAGGCTCTCAAGTGATCGTCCGGGTCTTCGACCCCCTTGAATTTTGGGAGGTCACCCAATGTTACCTTTTTAGGAAGCTTTTCCCTTAGTTTAGGATCAATGGTGTCATGGCCATGAGCCTTACCCTCGAGTGCAGGAATTGACTGGATTAATTGCTCGAGTTTTTCGAACCTCAAATCTGTCTTGAACTTGATAGGAGGTGGTGGTGGTGGAGTGTCACCTTGTTCTTCTTCCTCAGTTATCACTTTTTCTCTCAGCGCCTTGATCTCTTGTTTTGTTCCTCAAGATGAGAGTTCATCATTTGAAGCTGAGCCATGATTGCATTAAGTTATTCAGAAATGTCTCCCATCTCAAATAAAAATTCAGAAGTTTCAGAAGATTTGTCTAAAAAGGTGAGAATTTTGTTTGACGAATCTGGGAGTAGGTTGACCTTGTCTCCTCTCTGTCGAACGTTCCCAAGTTATAATCTCACGACCTATCCTGAACAGAAACCAAATGGACCTTGTAAATTTTAAGAAATGAATTTTGAAAAGAGAAATGGAAATGAGGGATGGAGAAATGGGAAATGACAGATGAGAAATGAAAATTTGAAATGGGAAATGAATTTGAAATGGAGAATTAGAAATGGTTAAGGGTTTTGGACTAGTATGGGCTTGACCATGATGCTGACATGGGCCTAACTATATGCATATGCAGACATGGACTGGACTGGACTGGACTATGCAAGCAGACTGGACTAGACTTTGAACTTACAAGTGAGCAAGCAGACTAGACTCGAAAAGATTGCCTATGTGGACGTTAGAAATACTAGACTTTGAACTTACGTGAGAGTAAGCAGGATAGGTGATAGGAAAGGTCAGACTTTGAACTTACGTTTAGAGTAAGTAGGCTAAACCTAAAGGTGACTAAACTTTGAACTCACAGGTGAGCAAGCAGGCTAGGCAATAAGGAAAGCTAGACTTTGAACTTATATTTAGAATAAGCAGGCTAGGCCTAAGGGTGACTAGACTTTGAACTTACGGGTGAGCAAGCAAGCTAGACCAAAAGATTGATGGGTTTGGAATTGGACTTCGTCCTATATGGGTCTGAAACTGGAATTAGCTAGGGCTTACATAAATATGCAAACTAGACCTATGATTGGGTTTTTATAGTCCAAAAACTTGACTAGAGACCTAGGGTATGAATTAGGTTTTTATAGTCCTAAGACTTAACTAGGGCTTACATGGAGATACAAACTAGACCTAGGGTATGAATTGGGCTTTTATAGTCCTAAGACTTGACTAGGGCTTACATAGAGATGCAAACTAGACCTAAGGTATGAATTGGGCCTAAATGAACCTATTTGTTTGGATTAGACTAGGATTAGACTTAAACTGGAATAGACTAGGAATAGACTTAGATCAGACTTAGATTGGATTATAATGCAAGTGGGCCTAATATGAATGCATGGACTCAAATAGGCCTGACATGAATGTAAGGACTCAATCTTAGATGGGCCTATGATGAATGCAAATGGACTCTAATACACATGGGCATGAAATGAATGCAAATGGATTGGAATTGGGTTGACTGGATTGAATTGGAGGTATTTGGACTAGGCTTAGAATTTTCGAAATTCGTTTTTGAAAGGGACCCCTTGTTTTTATCTTTTATTGGAAAAATATAACGGATTAATTTTGAAAAGATTTTTTGAATATATAGTATGATGATGATTAGTAAATATTTTCGAAAAAGGTAGAATAGAAGAGGGTGTGGGATTGATTTTGAAATATATATGCTTCTTTGAAAAGGATGGAATATGATAGGATAGATGATAGGTAAGATTTGGGAGAAGGTAGACATGCGTGACGACTCTAACTCAGCCATGATTACTTTTGTAGATACACTGTTTAGGATAGACTCGACCTTAGATGATATGCACGAAAAGATGGATTTTTATGTTTGAATTAGGTGAGATTCGTTTTAGACAAACGGACTGTTAGGACGATCATAACTCTACGCGAATGCAGACGGAAAGAACGCAGGATCGACCACCACAACGACTACATCGACAAAAACATGAGATGAGCAGAGCCTGTGCGTCAGGTGCAAGAGTGGTGCGCCAGGCGCAAATTAATACGTTTGACGCACTGTTCCCCGGCATGTTTTTTGGCGATTTGGGCGAGGTTTTGGCTAACCTCACATATTTTTGGGATGCGACGACAAAACGATATGATGACAAGTTTATTAAAAGCTTGTTTGGACTTGAACGATAGTCAAATTGGCAATAGCATGAGACGTAAAGATTGCCCGCCGCACAACAGTGTGACCTCGGCGTGAAGCTTTTGCGTCAGGCGCGGGAGTTGTGCACCTGGCGCACCTTAGTGCGTTTGGCGCACTGCCCCCCGGCATGCAGTTTGACAATTCGACGAAGGTTCAGACTATTTTGACGATGTTTTTTAGATGCGATTTAGGCGCAACACATAACAACGGTTTTGACAAAATAATAGCAGGCAAAAATTACAATCACAAGCAACTGTCATATAACATGGATGCAATAGTTCTCAACCTAGAGTCCAGTTCTACATTCAACTATGGTCAGGCTTAGGTTAAGGCAGAAAAGGGTCCATGACTAAGAGATTGATCCCACGCTTCATACCTTTGCTTAAAAAGGAGGCCATGTGTAAGACGCACTCCAGTTCTCAAGTCAGGAACAAGAGAACAATGTCATGGTTGGGTGGGTTTGCTTATGATGACTAAGATCCAACACTATCGCTTAGGAAGCTTTCGAAAGCACAAATCAAAAACCCTCCGGGGTGGCCTCACGCATAGAACATGTGCTAATGAGGCAAAGAAGATTGTCCTTATGGTAGCTTAAACAATAGCCATGCATATGCAAAACTGTAATGTCATTCTAAGGCATAAAAAGAGAATGAATCGTATTTTTCGAGTTTCACCCACTCATTTAAAAAATTAATTTTTTAAAATTGTCTCCAGTGAAGTCGCCAAATTGTAGGCGTGTTTTTATTTCGCCATACGCGGGATGAGCGCGTATTTAACTACCTCATTGTAAAGGTTTTATTTAAAAATGTTTTTGAAGTCGCCAACAAGTCTTTAAAGGAAGACTCATAAACCTAATTGGATATCAGGAAACCATATGGATAACTTAGGGACTTATCCAATGTAGATTCCCCCATCATGACTCCATTAATGGTCAATGAACCATAGATTGAGTTCGAGAGCGAGGGCACGAACACAATCATAAACCACGTTCGCCCATTGCTGGACTCTACTAAATCTCGATTCATGTCATGTTTTATGCAAAAGAACAACCAGATAATATTTTTAAGCACCCTAAAAATATTAGTCAAAGTTGGTTGATTAAACACGTCAAAAAGACTATTTTTTTAATGACAAGTTATTAAGCTATCAAAATTACAAGGTTCCTAACACGTTGTCGAAATTATCCAGATTAATATTAGAACAGTTCTTTAGGTCTTGATTAGCAACAATAACATGTGAGATGATGAAAGCATAAACAGGACAATCATAACAATGTATCAAAAGAATAAAAAAAAATAAGAGGTTAGAATGTACAAAGAACAAATGTTTATACTAAAGATCTAAATCAGGAAAGAAACAGTTAGTAACTTCAATATAAAAATAGGAAATTTATTCAAGGACCCTCAGGAATATATCGTGGCTTAGGTATGAGAGAATAACGACCTTCGGAATAGCAATCGTGAAGCCTGAAGATCGATCGAAGTCTGCGTATGAAAGTATGTGTTTGTAGGTTTGTAAATATATGTTTGTGTGTTTATAGACGTGAAAGTATGAGAGTTTTTAAAGAGAATTCCTAAGTATTCGAGTGTATAGAGTATTCGTAAAAAAGTCCGTTTAGATCCGGAAAACCATTGCGTATTTATAGGAAAATATTCAAAAAAGATAGAAAAAAGCAAACTGCGCATCACGCAAAGAGTGCGTTGAGCGCAGGACTCTGCGTGACGCATAGAGCCACGTGTCAGGCGCAGATTGGTGCACCTGACACGGCTCAGCCAATGCGCTGGGAGCACGTGGCGTACCAGGCGCACCGCCTGCGTCAGACACGGTTTGACAACCGTTTTCTTAAATGCGTTTTTAATGATTTTCTTTTATCCTTTAAATCCGTAAATCAATTTTACGAGATAAAATCTGATTTCAACATTAAAAATATCTTTGAAAATATTTATTTTCCGAAAATAGAAACAATTAATTATCATGAATAATTAATTGGGCTTTTCAAAGGATTGAGCTCAAAATACAATTAATTATTAAGAATGATTAATCGGGCTTTAAAATAGGATTTTGGACCTTTAATGCAAATAAATAAGCTTTACACTCTAAAACAATTTTGGGCTTGGCTATTCGGACTGCTCTCCCCTTGGGTCGAACCAATTAAGACCGCGGTATATTTCATCATCGGATCCTTAAATGGGGAGACACGATTATGTGTCTACACTCATGGTACGCCCAAACTATTTTTTGCTTATTTGAAATTCTTGTTGACCCAATATGGTTTTGATGATGACAAACTAAAGTAATAACTAACAAGGTTTATAAGTTTTATGTGTGCAAGGTTCATGAATTAATAATGGTGCTTTATAAAGATAATAAGTGAAGTTCCTGAGTTGGAACTCCAAGAGAAGAATGAAGTTCTT
The DNA here is from genome assembly GCA_947648045.1 of Beta corolliflora. NCBI lineage: Eukaryota > Viridiplantae > Streptophyta > Magnoliopsida > Caryophyllales > Amaranthaceae > Beta > Beta corolliflora. The sequence goes on from CANSZD010002330.1 coordinate 129,507, forward strand.
GAGTTGGAACTCCAAGAGAAGAAGAGCTTAGTTACATAATGCTGTAATTAGATTTCTTATGTAAGAAACAAAGATCTTCATAAGGTAATGAATTGGAACTATGGAGTTGTTCCTGTGAATAAAGGAATTGTTCCTGTGGAACTATGTTAGTGGAACTAGTATAGGAAACATGTGTCTAAAACGATGACCTGACTAAAATTATAAGATAGTGTTCCTCAATTCCTTTGTAAGGAACTGATGAACTGGCACTATTAAGGAGCTAACGAAATTAAAGGAACTAGACAAGTATTATATGGTGCAACGGTTATAATGTGTCAGTTGAATTGTTAAAGGCTAAAATTTAGGAAACTGTTTTGTGTTTGTTAAAAATCTGATTTTAAGGAAAATATTTTTAAAGGAAATATTTTATCTTTATTGAAAATAAAATCCTTTTCGGTTTTTAGATAAAAATATTTTAAAAGATATTATTTTGATAAAAGGATTTAATTTTGGTTTTATTAATTAAAATATTTTCTAATTAAATCAGATTTATATTTATCGCTCAAGTTGTTGCTAAAATTAAGGAAGCAGTAAAGATAATCTAACACAATAACACACGTTCATTAGATCGTGGAGTACATGGGTATCAAAAGGAACGTGTTCCTTAAGTTGAGGAACATCATGGCAAAATGGTTTAACCACTAACACATGATTTAATCCCATGTTCTAGTTAATCACTGCTATAAATACTTATGTCTAATTAAGTTCCAAAGTGTGTCTGACAAAGTGATAATTAATCTACAAAGGTATTAATTTAAGTATCACGTTTATTGAGTCAGTACCACCAAAGTTCAAAGTTCCAAGTTCCAAGTTTCATTACCATATGAGTTCATTGTTTCATTAGTACTTTCTATCATTCTACTATTCTGTTTTTTTAGAGTTGAGAAGAACTCTTATAGTTTGAGTTTGGGGAAGGGGTTTGAGTGAACTCCTGTAAAGTGTGAGGCTTTGAGTGAAGCAAAGAAAGAGAAAGGAACTTCGAGTGAAGTTCGAGAGGAACAACAGTTAGAGGGAACTGTTGTTGGGACTTGAGTTTGTAGAGGAACTCAAGGAGTGGCCCGAGAGATAATAGGTTTGTAACAAAGGTGTTTTGGCCTATTATAGTGAAAGAGTTGAGTTTTAAAATCCCTAGTGGTCGAGGTTGTTTCTTCTTGTTGGGCCCAAAAAGTTTTTCCTCGTAAAAATCTCTTGTCTTTCTCTTGTTCCTTTCATTGTTTTATAATTCCGCAAAAAGTTACGTTCATTTCTCACACATACAATTCACCCCCCCTCTTGTAGTGTTCCTATAGAAATAACAATTCTCAAAATGAGTAAATTCTATTCATTTCTAATTGCTTATGCTCATTCATCCAAATGAGCAAACTTTTCAGATGGGTAAACATTTCTACTCATTTGAGAAAATGAGCAAAGACTTTTGCCCAAATGAGCAAACATTTTCGCTCATTTTCTCAGATGAGCACAATGGGCAAAAGTATTTGCTCATTTTCTCAGATGAGTAGAAATATTTGCTCATTTACTGCAATATTTATTTCAAATGTGAAAATAATTACACCATTGATGAACTCCGAAACTTCAATATTTGTGTTTTGCCATTGATGAAGCCCAACTTTCTCAAATCATATTTCATAGTTCATCAATTTGATTAACCACGTTGAGTGAGAAACCATGAAGGAGAGAGAAATTTGGAGGTGAGAAACAATGGAGGAGAGATAAATTTTGAGGTAAGAGGAACAATGGAGGTAAGAGAAATCTAAAACTAGTGTTGATTCTTAAATCATCTTTTGCATTATCGATCTCTAATTCCGCCTTTGAATAATTTTGGAAACTCTAATGTTGATTCTCAAATATGAAATTAATTCTTCCATTGATGAAATTCAAAACTCCATTATTTCTTTTGCCATTCATTAATTTCATTGAGTGTTGCAGATTTGAAGGAGAGAGAGAAAGAGAAACAATGTAGGAGAAAAATTTAGTGGTGAAAGATAATTGAGGAGAGAGAAATTTGGAGGTGAGAAACAATGGAGGAGAGAGAAATTTGAAGGTAAGACTTAAGAGAAACAATGGAGGAAAGAGAAATTTGGAGGTAAGAAAAACAATGAAGAAGCTAAGGAGTAAAGAAAAGGAGGAAAGAAATGAGTATAATAATAGTTTCAAGTGACTAGAAATGAGTAAAATTTTACTCATTTGGAGAATTTATTATGGAATTTGCCATGGTGTACCATGAGCATGATACAACCGAGTGTACCATGCATGTACTCGACTTTACCAATTAATTTAGATGACATCCACTATTTTCAGAGACATATAATTATAGATATTAATGGTCAAAGTTATACATATCGACAAACATAAAAATCAAAATACACATACACATACACATACACATACACATACACAATACCATCCCATTGATCTAATCCCCCTCAAACTTTTACATCAACTAGAATTTTATCCTAAATGAAACATGCCTATTTCTCCCCCATATCCTTATCTTAAAAATTCCAAAAAATTTAAAAACAAAAAGTATGCATTCATGTTTCATAATTCTTCCTCTTCCCCCATCCCAAAGGAGGTTTTCATTCCTTTTTCTTTGAAGATGTGATACCCCCCACCCCCAAAAAAAAAGAAAAAAAACAACCCACAAAAAAGAAAAAGAAACAGCCCCCACTTCAGTCTCTAGCAGTCCACTTTTCTTTTAGCTGTTTTTTCTCCAATTCTAATTTGTTTTTAGAGTTCATCCATCTCCATCTCTCATTTTCTCTCTCTTCTTTTTTTCCCCTTTCTCTTCCATCTGTTGCACAACTCAAATCTCTTCTGTAAAATCTCCACAAAGAATTAGTCGCCGGAGATCTCTCTCAGATCTACTCTTTTTCTCTCTACTTAGGTATCTTCACTTTCTCTACTTCCTTTGACTGATTTCAGCTTTTCACTTTTTTCTGTTTTTAATTTTGCATACCAATCTGCATTTTTTTAACGGCTTTAGCAGTTTTAGAATTTGTTTTTCGTTAATGGTACTAAACCCAGAAATTGTTTAGTGTTGTTTCACATGAACTTGAATCTCTGCATGTTAAATTTTTATATTTTTTTTCTGGGTTTTTATTTTTTTTGTTTTATTGGATGTTTATTTTTGTATTTCTATTTTCTGGGTTCTTGATTATTTTTTGTGGGTTGATTTTAGTTTTGGCTGTGATCATCCTCGAAAAGGTTCATGATTTTTATGATTTTTTTGGGATTACTTTTTTCTTTGATTAAAATTTATGATGTACGATCTCTTAACTTGGTTACCAAATTGGGAATATTACTGTACGACCTTTTCAATCTTTCTCTCTCTTCTCTATCTCTAAATATATTTTTCTAAAGTAAATTGATTTATCGCTTTTGAGACTCAAGTTTACAGTTTAGTCTCAGTTGCATTGTTGGGTTTTTTTTTATAATCTTGAATGAGAACATGCTTATTCTGACTCACAATGTCTTTGTGTAATGATTAATACTGAAACTTGCTAAGTAGAAGCAGCCCGGGAATCCGGGATGCATTTCGATTTATTAATGCTGAGGAGCATGTTTATTTGAGGCAAGCAATTGTTTTATGTAGTGATTAATGCTGAAAATGCTTGGTAGATTGTATGGTAGAATGTATTTGGAGTATTAGATTCTGTAAAAAAAAAAAACTTGAACTAGTACTATATGTTGAATGCTGTGTCCCATGCATGAAATTATATGATCATACTCTTTCCTTGGCATGCTTTAGTATATTAACTCTTTGATTATCGGAAATATTTGTTCTTTTTAGTTTTGTTTTGTCTGTATTGAGAATTTTCTCTCTGCCTTGAGATTGTGAATTGATAATCACCTATAGTTGCTTCTTCAAAGTTTGAGAATAGAGATATTGTAGTTCTTTTAGCTTAAGTTCTCTTCCCCTGAGACATATTTACTTCACTTATAAACTGATTTAGTGACATTATCGTATCAGAAATCTGCACATATAGACTTTGAAGGGTCTGGGACTTGAACTGTAAATAGTTCTGGTGCCCAGATGAGAAGAACTGATGTTATTAGCAGTCGAAGGAGGGGGTTTTTTCTCTTCTTCAGCTTCTGGGTATAGCAAGGGCTTGACCCTTTTACTTTTGGGTCAGAGGAGTGATGAGAAGCACATGAAAGTTGCTCCTTGGAATCAATACCAGTTGGTGGACCACGATACTGAAAGTGACCTCCAGCTGGCTTCTGGAAAGAATAGACTTTCCCGCGGGTGCGCTACCTTTGTCTGCTTTGGTCGCGCTTCCGCAGGACTTGATGGACAGTCACCACTCAAAGTAGGTCCTACAGAATCGCAAGATATCTTGCCGAGTGGTCCTGCGAATGAGAGGGAAAAGGAACTGAGTACTGTTGTTGACGATGATAACATTGCTAGAAATATCACTCTCAAGAGTAGCCTGAAGAAGTCATCACATAATACTTCACAAACTACTAAAGACAGTGATGAGCAACAGCCCCTTGATGAAGAGGGTAATGATCTCTCTGGACATACAGAAAAGAGAAAAGTGCAGTGGACAGATGCATGTGGGAAAGACCTTGCGGAGATCAGGGAATTTGAGCTCAGGTATATGGCCATAAAGAGCTATAGTTTCTTATGACTTCTATCAAGTTTGTGCTACGTAGAAATGCCAATTATATGATATCTTGTACTTTCTTGCTATCATTGCCTTCTATGTAGTCTCAATATTTAATATTTTTATGCAACAAGAAATTGGGTCTGGTTGTTGTCTGGATTTGCATTTAGTGGTGCCTTAAGTTTTTTATTGTTTTTTTTAAATTACTTTTTCTAAAGAAAAATTGAGCCACGTGTCCTAAGTTGTGTTATGAACCACTCCACCTCATTCTAGTAACTTCATCTGAAGACAATGCTAGGCCCTGTTTACCTCAGTGTGTCTATGTAACGATTTTCAGTTCATCTACTGGAAGATAGTACTTTAATACCGACTTCGTTAAAGACTTGTATATCTTTGAAGCTAGGCCCAATTGTAATGAATTTAGTAATGATTTATAGGCTCACATTCTTTGACTTACTCGAAGATTGTACTTGAGTTTACCTTGAACAACATCCTTATGGCCGTCTTAGCAATGCAGGATGACTCTGGTTCTGATAGGCTTTCTCAACTTAATTTTCTAGCAATAACTTTCACTTTTAGCTTTGACTATAATTTTTGGTTCCTTTCAGTTGATTCTTATAGGCTTTCTCAACTTAATTCTGAGTTATGGTTATATCATAAGTCAAAATGTACTTAATTTAGCCGTAGCATCAATTGCATCAAGTTGTTGACTCTTTCTTGAAATTTAGAGATCCGAATTCATGTATGCTAGCTCTAAGCTTTACATTGTTTTCAGCTAACCACTTATATAAGTTCATATTATATCCACAAGAATGACTTGTTCCAACTTCCAAGTTGCAATGTATATAGCAGATTTTCTTAGGATTGAGACAGTTAGATCTAAGCATTACATTGGATATCACCAACTAAGACTTCCCTCGCCTAAATGGCCTGGCTAAGATTTTGTTTTGTCAGCTAAGGAATTGTTGCAGTTGTCCCAACTCCCGATATATGGTTAGAATTTTGTTGGCATCATGCACTGAAAGCATGTGACCGGTAAATGTGGTAGACATATCACTAAATGCAGTGATGCATATTCGTTTCTTTGTTACATTTTGGTATTTCACAACATCTTACCAACTTTATGGAATGGAGGGAGAATCATTATCCAACGACTCTTATTGTATATGTGTGTCGTGTGTGTCTGTGTGTCTTTCATTCATAATCTTTTTGGGCTAGTGAGAGGAGTGGGAGGTTTCTTTTTGCCTCTGCTTTTGGAGTTTTGATCGGGCTTATTGCCATACCAATATACCATACTATTACCCAGTGCTAACTACGAGGGTACCAAGACCCGGGGGGGTGTTCAGCTGTAGGCAGGCTGACCTGTATGATTGCAAAGAGGCTCTCGCGGCCTACTATAGTTGCAAGAGAGTTGCTCCTTTTGATCACAAATACTACTAGTTGGTTGACTATCTCATAGCAAGTGAAGGTCATTCAGAGATACATTTGATTTAGTCCATTATTGGAACACCGCCTTGGAAAATTTTTTTTTAAATTTTTTTTTTTTTTTTTTTTTTTATTTAGTCCATTATTGGATGAAGTTGGAAAATCAGAAGTAGATTGGTTCATTGCTATAGTATGTGAAAAATGGTAAGTCATAATAATTCTGCTATTGTGTTATATTTAACGAGCAATATCCATAGCTTTTCGTTGTGATGCTTAAAGATCTCTTTTGTTTGGTTTAGGCATGCCTAAGAGTATGCTTAATGATATTTTATATTTAATGAGCAATAGTCAAATTTTGTCCACAATATAGCAAATGGTATTTTATTTGATATTTAATAAAATCATAATAAATTGCTTGTATTGTTACTGGCTACCAATTTGGAACATAGACAAAGTAATGGTGGAGAACTTTTGAGTATGTTTAATGCGTGAATCGACATTCATTTCTCATAAGGAGTATGAACCCATTTGAGGGTCTACATGGGCCTCATCTTGAGCTTAAAGAATTAGGAAGTAATTTAAGTTCCCTAAGATTTTACTTAAAACCATGTTAATACTGAATAGTTTCTCTCCTAAAGAATGGTGACCCCTATCTTCTCTGCCATTTCTGGAGGCAAACTGGCAGACATGGAAATACAATCCACGTCGTAAAGGTCGTAAATTTGTTACTGATTGCATCAAGCTGGACTATTTTGGGGAGAATTTCAGAGCGGAACATTGAGATTGTAGCTGTTTAGGTTAGGTACTCTAACATTGTGAGGAGTGGCTTATCACTTTAACTGTTTAACTCTAGCAATTACCTTACTTTTGGGCACTTTACCTTCCCAGTGAATTGCAACTCTTCCAGCTATTTTAATTGGCATAATTACATTGATAATATATAGGATAAATTATCCAGGCAATTGAATCTTTTAGAAGATTATAGTTAACTTTCCAAAATTATATCTCAATTTAGGTTATCAATCAAGATTATTGTACAGGCCTCTGGTTGTTTGAATAGCATTGTCGGGTTATCTGTTTGTTAGTGCTTAGAAAAATCTTAGGCTGCCGGTTTGGAAGTCTTCCTTTATTCTTTTTGCGAAGGCATCTGCCTTTTCTTTTCTCTATGTAGTGTGTATCTAGCACTTTAAGGTTCTGTTCTCATACTCTTATTTTGCCTGAACTTATATTAAAAAATCTCAACTTTTTTGAACTACTTCGATGAACTTTATGAACTTTTCCGTATTTTTTTTAGATTTTTAGAACTTTTCTTGATCTTGCCGAACTTTTCTAAAATGAACTCAAAATAAGTAAAAATACAGTTGAAGTGAACACACCCGTATTAGCTCCACTTATTAATTTAATTATTATTTTTTCTATTTGTCTCTTTTGCACCTATTCCTAGTTTGGGTTTTCTTCAGTCATATTCTCCATAATGTTGGTCTTGAGGGACGGCTTGTGCTGAGTAATGAGCTTTCTTAATCTAAGTCCATGTTTTAATACTGGCAGAGATTTCAAGTCCATCATCATCGAGAATATGCCTCTTTCCCCCTTATGGCCAAGCCTCCTCACTGCTTGCCTTGACCTAATGCTAATCTATACTTTTGTATTTGCAATGGCCAAGACCTCCATTGTTACTGACTTTTAACAGTATTGTGTGGAGCAATGAGATAAAATGTGGAGCCAATGAGAAAAGTGAATACTTATATATTATGCGGACCTATGCAATTAGAAATGGGAAGTTCATATGCGACAACAATTTGGTGGAATGGGAAGTTTACTATAGGACTGCGAAGGCGGAGATCATGTTGTCTTAACAATTTGGCCTCCCAAATGAATGTGCTTTGTGTTGCTTGATTTGTTTATATGGTTTAATTGTATATTATTGGTGCCTTGTGTTATGTTTTGTATCTTTTATTTATTTGTTAGTTTATTAGCCCTAATGGGCATACAAGGCTCTTTTTTTTTGTGTGCTAGTGGGGGGGAGGGGTTTGGATGGTTCTTCACTTCTTCTAGACCTCCCCCCCTCTCACACACACACACACACAAATAAAAAAAACCCTTTGCTCATCTTGATCATTAAGTGATCTCATATATTTGGAAGTATAGCAGTTTGGGTTTTATAACAAGAAACAGTGATGTGGCCTCTCTCTTTGAGATATATGGCTACCGATTTTCCCCAAAAAGGGCATGTGTATCTATCCATAGCAGCAGAACCATATCCAACCCATGGAACATCCTTTCTACAGTTAACATATGAAGTGTCCACTTTTCTCTTCTTTTAGGGAGAGGTTAGGCGAAATGCTCAAGTTAACCCTGTATCTTCGAATCATTGAGGTAACCCTCAGGTTACTATTTCTCTCTCAAATGAACCTTACTGTCCGTTCTTGCTCACTTCATCTTATGTTTACTCAACTAGAATTATAATTATTGGTTAAATTTGATTTCTACTGATTGAAACTGATTTTTGTTGATTAAACTGATCTTTGCTGAACTCTAGTGCATTTCTCTGATGCATTTTACTGATTAAATCTAATTTTTGTTGATTAAACTGATTTTTAATTATTAAAACTAGTTTTGTGGAACATTACTTTATTGTTTAAGTTGAAATGAACTGTGCCTTAATACAGTGCAACGTATTAGTCAATCACTGCCATGATTTAAGAAAGGACAACTCTATTAACTTACTCCCCCTTTCTTTCTCTTTTTTCGTGCTACTCACATTAAATGAGCGGTTGGTCACAGAACTGTTGTTAGTAGTGAGCTTAATATGAATAGGGAACTCTAACCTCTTACCTCAGTTGTTTGAAAAAACACAGGGTTATTTTGAGCATTTTGCATAACTCAAGTTTACCTCAGTTGTTTGAAATAACACAAAGACTTGCTGAGTCTTCCTGAGAGAATTTTGAATATTGTGGATTCAGTGTCTGGTGTTCATGCATATGAATTTTTATTTGTTATGTGCTTGACATATGTCTGGATTTTAAGCAGTTTTATTCTGATATGAGAACTTGAGCAATTCTGTACTCCCTTTATTTGCGCCAGTTTTCTCTAGTGCTATAAAATGCTATTAGCATATGGTATCTGATATGGATTTCGAATATCTGGAGTTGCATCTGTCTTTCCTCGAAGTACTGCCACACAATTGATAGCGCTGAATGGCAACATGAGGGCAGATAATAATTGCGTTGTTTTCACTTCGCATCTGTCTTTCCTGTAATGTCCTCAATTTTGACTGTCTCAAGTCTGTTTTATATTTTTTCTGTTTTTTTGTATTCTGTTAATTAATTCTATGTAAAGAACTTTTCTTGTCCGAGTTCCAAATACTTAGGATTGTATTGAAGTAGTGACAATACTTTGAAATTTGTGCTCCTTGAATCTGCATACTGAATTTGTGTACTTCTGCATATGGAAGCATATTTCTACATCTAGTATGTACTAACATCTGTTTCTAAAATGCATTTGTTGTATTGAACATTTCATCCCATTGTGTGATACTAACATCACATCTACCAATTGAAATTGCAGCGAACATGGCGAATCAGACGATGAGTTTGTCAACGGAAATGGGAAGACATGTTCTTGCAGAATAATGTAATATGGGATTATAAAACCCATTTGATTGTTTTCAAATTCTGCATTGTGAAGGGCATAATATTCGGAGTTACTGAGTGCTGTTGCCTGATTTATTACCCGCCAATCGGTAAAGTAGAGCGAGGGTTGCTCGAGGTTTCGAGTGCATTGTTGGTTGGACAGCCATCTGTTAAGATCCAGCATTGGATGCTTCTCCTGGCTGATTCACTTTGTTAATAGCTTGTCAATTTTGTTTCATTGAGTGGACCGTCAGATTGGATGTTTTTTTAATCATCTCTTTCAATCATTTTTTTTCTACCTCTTTTTCACCTCTAATATTAACCCCTTCCCCATCTTTTTTTTTGGGTTGCCTGATGATGTCCTGTTTCTCTTTCATGACTGTTTGTGTGTTTGTTGCCGTAATTAAAGTGTTAATACATTCAATTTTATTTAAGCGACTAAAAATTTCTGAAGTCGTGCTCTAAAATACTATCAAGTTCGTTCTTCCCAGGTTTTTTCCACAATGCATTAGCAGGTCAATTTGGATCTTTTACCTCATCTCATATTCCAACATCTTTTTTTTTTTTTTTGGCTCCTTTTCGGGAACCCGTGGTAAGATGAATTTCCTGCAAATTGCCCTCGCACGCGCTACTCACCGAGCGCCCAAATGCCCCCAAACCCCTCTTCCCCCAACAATATTGAAATTTTGCTTCCACCAAGATTTGAACCTTGATCTTCAATGTGGGAGATAGGAAGCCATATCATTGTTGAACCCAAGGGTCGTTGGTATATTCCAACATTTATTGTAATGCCATCAAGTCAATGAGATGACATAGTACTATAGGAGTGTATAATTTCATATGGACTTGTGTGTGTATACTTCTCTGTTTTTTTAGATGTAAAATTTGTCTTTTTGGTAGGTGGATTAAAATAACAAATGTTGCATCTAAAAAAAAACAGAGGTAGTATATAGAATGGTTTAGAGAGGTGTCTTATTAGATCAAAATCTTTCGCTAATTAGTCTACTCAAGGTTGCTTTTAAAGAGAACAAAAAAAATAATGTTTTTTCTGATTTTCTCTTCTTTCTTTCTTTTAAGATGGGAAGAAGAATTAAAGAAGTGTCCTACTCGAATAGAACATTAAACAGTTCAACCTGACCCAACTTAACAGGTTAGGTCCGTTGAAACTTGAGAGTACCGGGGAGGATAGAGGGAATCTCCACCCCTAGATTTTGAAGTTAATTTTCAGGTTTTCATATTAATCCTTAGTGCTTTGACTAGTAAATTAAACAAGCGGTTGTAGAAAATGTAGAATTGTGGGTTGTGGAGGACCAAGTGGAATTGAACACAACCTCATAGTCATACTGAAGACGCACGTGAGATTCACGACCCTTATTGCAAATGGGCATTATCCACTTTTGTCATAAAACAATCTAAAAATTCCAAAAAATGATGTCCACAATTTGATCCACCCCATTTCTCTGATCCTGATGATAACACTTCACCCACATCCCATTCCCTCACTCTTTCCCTCTTTCTCTGTCCTGAGTCCTCCCTAATCCCAAAAAGGAAAGACAAACATAGATTAGTAATGTCAGTGGCAACTTCAATCCCATGTATGAGATTACCAGCAACAACATCATCATCATGTTGTTCATCTTCATCCAGTTGCTTCAACTTAAGGTTACCTCATACTACAAAGCCTACTATATCGTTTACGGTACGAAGCTCACAAACAGAAGGACCCATTAGAAGACCTTCTCCTATGGCTCCTTCTCCTACTCCTCCTGTTAAGGAACCTTCTCTTAATACTCCACCTTCTCTTAGTACTCCACCTTCTCCTAGTACTCCTCCTCCTCTTCAGCAGCAGCAGCAGCAGCAGCAGCCTTCTTCGCCCGCTTCGTCGTCTCCACCACCGATTCCTAAGCCTGTGGAGGATAACAGTGCTGTTACATTGGAGTTTCAGAGGGCTAAAGCTAAGGAACTTCAGGATTATTTTAAGCAGAAGAAGCTTGAAAAAGCTGCTCAGGGTCCTGCCTTCGGATTTGTTCCTAAGAATGAGATCAATAATGGCAGGTTTGTTATTTTTTTTGTTATGGAATTCTGCTTTTTTTTTTATACTCAATTAATGTGAAACTTCTAAATGAGGGGAACTTTGCAATTAAAGAAGAACGGAGTAAGATTACTATTTTATCTTTTCAGACAAACTGATATATACCTTAATTGTTGTTAAGATCCTTCCTTTTTCTCAATTTAAAATCAGGTTTTACTTCCAATATATAATTGACTTATAAAAATAATCATATCTCACGAAGCAGATTGTACTACACACAATAATTTCGGACATCCGCGGACGACTCACTAGTCACTAGTCACTGCTTGTTTGATTTAAATTGGGAGGGCAATCTCATACTCTCAGTTGCTCTGTGTAACATAGCGTTTACATTATAATATATAGAAATTTCAGAGTTATGTTAGTAGTCGATTGATTGATATGGGGAAGTTGAAATTCCCATGAAATACCAATTCACAGGAAGTGTTTGGCTGACCAAGGAAAGAAGTGAATTCCTATAGGAATTTCTACTTAAGATGGAAAGTTAAAATTGGTAACCAAATACCTTACCTATTTCAAAACGTAACTAGTATTTTGGTCCGAGCGATGCTTCAGGTCAACAATAAACAAAATATGTTATTGCTTATAGATTTCGTAATTCATTGTTACTTTTCGTATTTTTTGTCCATTGAGAAATTGAAAAATTAACGTATGACGTGATGAGTAGAAACTAGAAACCTTAAAGGAATTAGGATAAGTGTATATGTCGCCAATAGACCTGGTTATTGGATAGGGTAGCCAAATAGCTAAAGGGTTAGGGTCAAATTTATAGGGTTTTATTGGATAGGACTTTAATGTATAGGGCTATTATAAGGCCGATAAAATATCCCAATAATTTTGAAAAATATATTAGATATTGTAAAAATAAATACATGTATGAATTCCTATTCAATTATACTCACTTTTGTCTCTATCCGTTCATTATTTTTCTTACCCGGTTGTCGAGCCCCCCATTATCGGTCCGTTATCGACCCGCGATGACCCGATCCGCTAGCGACCCCTTCTGAAGTGACCCTTTATGACCCGACCCGCTATCGACCTGCACGACCCTAGCCCGACCCGCCCAATAACCAGGTCTAGTCGTTCAATAGTCTCTTGCTAGTTCCATAATATGTGTGTTTAGGAAAGCCTTTTAATTATATTTGTATAGATGAGTTCGTTGGAATTGTTTGGTTTTGGCATATGTAATAAATTGTATTAATATAGTAATGAATTATTGAATTTAGATGTAGTTTTATAATGGAAGTAGGGTTTTTCTATTGGGTACCCCTATATTTTTTTAAATTCTACGTTGTACCCCTTATGTTTTTTGTTCTACATAGTACCCTCCAACTTTATTAGTTTTCTTTATAGTAATCCTATTATTTCTTATTCATTACAGACGTTAATTCTACATGGCGTTTCTTAGTTTTGACAATTCTATTTGGTACCGCCTCAAAATTTTGAACTTCCGATGGTATCCCTTAGTACTTTTACATAATTATCTGGTACTACTTCAATGAATAATATTCTATTCTACCTCACAAACCACCCGCTAGATACCCTTCCTACAATCCCAAACTATCATTATCGCCATTATTCAGACCTACCAATCTATTAAGTAACAAGGGGTAGCATATGCTACCCTAAAAAAAATTCAAAAAAAAAATTGGTTGGTTAAAAAAAATTAGAAAAAAAGATATATAGCAAAGAACTTGAGAAGTATACTGATGCACTTGTCTGTTGGAGTGGTTGATTGTCAATTAATGAAACCCCATCACCCAGGTTCGAATCCCATTTCCCGCATAGTACAGTGTTAGTTTTTGTTCTTTTTTTTTTTTTTTTTTTCCTTTTTCTCCTTTTTTTCCCTCTTATCTTTTTGATCTTAATCAAACTCTCAAACACACTTGTAAATTCTAAGTAGCATATTAAACCAAATGTTGTTCTCTTACATAAAGTTATTGAAATATGTAAAACTCTCTCTTTCTACTTAATAAAAAAGCTTCACATTTTGCAATACACAATTTTAATTATTAATATATCTAACAATATACTAGTAAGTGTTTTTGAAAATTTGATATTTTGTTGAAGTTAATAACATAAGAGCACATTTTCTTGCCATCAGTAGTACAAATTCCACCACTGTCTATACCAATCGAACACAACATATGAATTAATATAAAATTTTATATAATTGGTATGACTAGAGAAAAATTAGCACCAAATAATCATTTTCAAGTAGCCCAAACTTCCAAGTACAACTAAAAATAAATGTTAAATCTAGGACGTTAAAGTTGTAAATGGATCGAATTCAAGTCATGGGAAATAAGTTCCTACAATGATATAATACCATATTTTTTAAAAAGGGTTATAAGTGTTTAACGTGAATTATATTTCAGTATTACTTCCTTCGTTCCATAATAAGTGAAACACTTACTATTTTAGAACGTTTCAAAATAAGTGAAACATACCTTAAATGGAAAAAAAAGTGACAAAATGACAAGATTACCCATCACAAACTTGTGTGGTTTACTTTTCTCTCTCCTCCTTTTGATAATGAAAAGGGTATTTTATGACTTTTTGGCTTTTGAAAGTGATGTTTATTAAATCTTGTGCCCAATCCCTATGTTTCACTTATTATGGAACGGAGGAAGTATGATTTATGAACCGCTACTGTGTAGTTTTTTTTATGCTACCCCTGATTGAGAATCCTGGCTTCGCACCTGTACCAGGCAATAGATCCCCTCCTCGTAACCCTTTAGTTTGACCCTTCATTACTACCATCTATTGTGGTAATGGTTGAGGGGTCAAATGGTTGCGAATAGGGTGCTTGATGGTTCTGGTTTGTGGTGGTTTGTGGTGGGGCTGGCGGGTGGTTAAGATGTTAGGAGGTAGTATTATTGTTTGAGATTATACCAAATACAAGTATGACTAAATGACGGGTTCACGGGTACCAATACCATGTGAGATTAATTTCTTGTGTTGGCACCAAATAGAAATGTCAAAAATAAAGCTATATCATATAGAATTACCAATTTTCTTTCATCTTCAAATAATATTAGCAGGGATAAGTTTTTTTTTTTTTTTTAACAATGGGGAAAATGTGCATTAATTGAAAACGGAAGTACAACCTAATGTTAATACAACCAAACAAACACAAAGAAACTAAACTGAGCGACATTCGCTCTTACATAACAATTACAAAAACATAAATAACTTGAACTAGGATAAAACTGCTGGATCTGGAGGTCGGAGTTGATAGATAACCGTAATGAAATTCTTCTGCTGGTGGATGACGATCGCTAGAACCCTGACGAAAGGAGAGGGAGGAGAGATCTGATTTCACAAGCGAGGCAACAAAGTAACAGCGAGAGTAGGAACTCGCACCAGGACCAATCCCAGTGACCTCCTGTCACATGAGATTCTACGACCGGGTTTCCTGGAAGAGTCACATTCCTTTGTGACTCAATACCCTTTTGGAAGGGTATTTCAGGCTTCTCTTTTGATGAGAAGCTCAAATGAGTTGACGCGCTATGAACCCAATTGACAAATTGGGGAGCCGTCTTCAAATATCGTTTTGTTAAGGCAATGATTGAGAAAATCATTACCAAGCGAGATTGAAATCTAACCATTGTTAGATCTCGAAGAACCAACCGATTTTCAAAATCGGATAAAACAAACCCCATCAATGAAATCGCTTGCCACGCAAACCCTAACCAACCACATAAACCAGATCCAACATCTTGAAGACAAAAACTACCTCCAGCACTTAACAAAATTATCAAGCAGGTTAAGTTAACAAACTACAATACCATACCAACACAACCAAGAATTAAACAACGGAATGCAGAAAACTAAACTTAAGGGGAGGGGGAAAGGAGGGCGCACTTCCAAACTTAGGGGAACACGAACACGAACGGGGGACAGGGAAGGGGAGACGCACTAAGACACTAAACAGGGGAGCGGGATAGGGAAAACTAGACACTAAGTACTTCCAAATCGAACCGGGGAGCGGGGGAGGGAAACCTAAATCTAAAACTTTGCAAAACCAAAGTAGGGGAACGGGGAGGGGAACTAGCCAAATTACTTTGACAAACAAACGTAACAGGGGAGGGGGTAAGGAAGCCCGACGCGGGACAAAACGGGGGAAGGGGAGGGGAAGCCCGACGCACTAGACAGGGGAGGGGGAAGGGACGCCCGACGAAGACACAACATGGGAGGGGAAACGTAAGCCCGTACCGACGACAAGACACCTAGACAAAACGGATGACGAAGGAGAACTCGAACGGCCGACAAACTCGACCTAACAGGGGATGGGGATGGGAAAGTCGACGAACTAACAGGGGGGAGGGGAACCAGGGGGAAGCTTCGGCAAGGAGGCTCGAGCAGCCCTGCGACGACGAAGAGGAAAAGACGACGAAAAAAAAGAGGAAGCGACAACGAGGAATGAAAGAGCCACGACGAATAACGAAGAAATAATCCGAAGCAGGCTCGCCAGCAACCCCAGCGGCCACCAACGAGCCTGTGGCGGCGGGAGGCTTGAGTTTCTGTTCTAGGGTTTTTGTTTTGAGGATATTTTAGGGATAAGTTACGAGCAAGTAAATTTACATAAGCTCATTCTGATTATATCAATGGTGACATGGTACCAAAAATAACTGTAAGAGCCTAAAAGGTATAAGCTAATAATTATTTATCATATTACTTGATGCTATTTGGTGGATTAACTTCATGTGTAGATAAATTAGTTGTCAGTTGTTGATATCCTGATTACAGGCAAGTTTGTTTACTTGAAAGTTTTTGATTTGATGACCTTCTAAACCTCATCTATATCTGTTATACCCATCTTCTGTTGGTTCTGGTAGAATATTCTGCATGTAAATATCAAATATATATAGAGAATTGTCTCAAACATGAGTATATTAATGATAATCATTAACTCATAAGTTCTGATCAACTTCAGTCTTAATCCTATAACTATGCTATTGAAACGCTTTAATTAAGTACTTGTGTCATATCCTCGTCACCCTGACATGAGTATGCTTGACAGTTTGACATGAGTATGGATGGACACTTCGATACCTCAATTGGGCCAACTTTTAGCTGAGTCTGACACTTGCACATATGATGAGTGATTGAACCTGAGTAACAGAGTCATAGATGCTTATTCGCTTAACTTTTTCACTCTTGATTTACCTGTGTTATGATGTGTAAACTTCATTTCATACATAAATATTGAGCTTCTCTTATAATGTGTTGATACCTTTGGATGATTCTGCAAAAAATATACAGATGGGCAATGTTCGGGTTTGCTGTTGGGATGCTGACAGAGTATGCAACTGGATCTGACTTCGTGGATCAAGTAAAACTCATGCTCTCCAATTTGGGGATTGTAGATTTAGATTGAGCCAAAACAATTCCATATGTTTTCTTATACTTCCTCTACAATCTATACCCTCAGTTGTGCTATTTCTGTAATCAAAATCAGAATTTCCCCTCTCCTTTCCACAATGTTGTAATTTTTCCATTTTCTTCAACTCTTGGTTGCCATTACATGTATTTACCTACTTTCCTTCTGCATTTTTGTAAGAAATTCTTTGAAAAAGCAATAATTTGCTCAAGTAAATTCATTTAAGTGATTTGTAACTCTGTGAGGCTATTCAGCTAAATATTAATATCTTGTATGGTGAGTTTAGTTAAGTCATTTTTATAAGTGTACTCGGTACAGGGTCCATACCTATCTTGTGACATGTTCAGTTAGCTAAAATTTTGTCATATAAAATTTTGATTTGTATGTCTCTTAGTACAATTTTCCCAATTAGTCCGTTAAGTCATTTTTATATATTTATAGAAAAATTCAAATCAAATTATTTCAAGTATCTCAATTGAAACAAGAAATAATCTTGCCGATCGTCTTGTAGGTAAAGGTAGAATCAAAATCAACCTTTACCCACTCAATGCCTAATGGAAAAGTGAACTCTTTCAAGATTCTCAAGATATAATCTCCTTTTTCATAGATATGATATTAGGTAAATTTAGGTGCTTAAATTTTGAGGTTTGTAGAGATCAAACTTTTATTTACCTTACGTTATGGGTAATTAATTTCTTGAACTATATATCTCACCAACTACGACCGCATATATAGATTGTATAAAAGTATATATTTAAGAATGCGTATATAGATTGTATAAAAGTATATAGTTAAGAATATACTTCCATGGTA